>JAOEHY010023135.1:0-14841 GCA_025447955.1 Psilopsiagon aurifrons | reverse complement strand
CCCTGCCCATGGCAGGGGGGTTGGAACTGGATGATCTTAAGGTCCTTTCCAACCCTAACTGTTCTATGATTCTATGAATATGAAGCTGCTTCATGGACGAATAATAAGGAACTGGAGAGGAGTAGGGGTGAGAGGTTTGGCTTCCAGAAGAAATAAAAACCCAGATATTTTACCCAGACTTATCACAGAATCATAGAATCAAGCAGGTTGTAAAAGACCTTTAAGATCATCAAGTCCAACATTTAACCCCAGGACTGCCAAGACCACCACTAAACCATGTCACTAAGGGTCGCATTCATGGCTTGTGAATACTTCCAGGGATGGTGAATTGCTGGGAAGCCTGTTCCAATGCCTGACCACCTTCTAATTGAAGAAGTTTTTCCTAATACGCAATCTTAACCTCCCCTGATGCATAAAGATGGTGGTCATTGTCATCAACACAAAAGAGTGATATCTCATTTTTTTAGTATTATGGTCATTTGTTTTGGTCTACCAAGGCTGAGTTTGCAAGTGTCTATTATTTTCTTTGTTTAAGGAATTTCATCTTAGAAAGCTCTCAGATATATTTTCGTAGTTCAAAGTGTATTAGACTCTGACTCAGGTGTGTCACTAATGGGAAGTGTCCCTGCCCATGGCAGGGGGATTGGAACTAGATGATCTTAAAGTCCCTTCCAACCCTAACTATTCTATGATTCTATGATTCTATATATATGCCAATCTTATCCTGTAAAAAGCGACTGCCATAGAAGAACGTTTCAGTGCCACACTGCAGTGGTGGAAATAACCACACTCACAGAAAAGCTATCTCATCACCATTACTCTTAAAAGGTTTTAAAATGCATGAAAACGTCTAATATTTTTCTCATCATAAAAGCTGAGATCAGCCACCGCTTCAATAAAGCCAGTTTTCTTTGATATTATGACCGTAGGTAATGAGCATTAAAATATCCAGCATCTCAGGATTGACACATCTGCAAAAATATCTCCTAGTTGTGCTTTATCAAGTTGTTTAAATGTGTTTATTTAGAATGAGACAAGTGTACTGTGCATAGAAAAGGCTTAATGCCCTGCTGTTATGCTAAAGGTTTTTAGCATGCATGTGCACCATATTTTTATTAATTGTTTCTGTTGTCACATATACTCTTATCATAAGCACAATTCTGTTCTGCACAGTAATGTACAAGTATCAAGATGAAAGCTGATCCAAATAGTTAGTCAGCAAGTGTAAAGTGTCTCTAGCAATAGAACTCTTGTGTTTTATGCTAAAGAATCTAAATTAACAATAAAAGAAAAAGGGGAGAGCAGGAAGATTATAAGAAGCAGGCCCTTGGGAACAAAATACAAGGGAGACGATAAAGACTTATGATTTTCATTAGAAGATAAATCTGATACAGATCTAGAAGCAAACAGAAGTAATGAGAACTGCAAAGAAACTGATGAATCCTTTCCTTAACCTGCTTCCTGAAAACATGGAAGCCATGGGGAGTGGAGTAATGGAAATAGGAGCAAATGTAACAGTCCGGTATACCCAGTGAAGAACAGTAAGGGTTACAGCAAGAGTTTGTCATAAACTGAAGGATCATCATCTGGAAATGAATGAAAGGAAGCTGACTTTATTAGTGGATTGGAAGATGACACTGTCACCAACAGAAAACAGCTGAGAGAAAGGTAAGTGTCTTTCTAGAATTCGCAGAGACAAATGCTTCTGGTAGAAAACCTGAAATATTAGTTTCACTCTGCACAACACTCATATTAAAAGGAAAAAAAAATTATTTAATCTGCATTTGTAAAGGTAAGTGCTACTAGGATAACCAAAGGAATGAAAATCTCAAGAAAAGAATGTTATTTGTAAATACAAATACACTTACTGTATTATACAGAAATAACAAATAAATGGGTTACTAAAGCTAAAGGACAAATGACTGCAAACTGCTCATGAATACACCTGAGTCTGAATGCTGAAATTCTTTCACCTGTCAGAGTAGTGCTTGGACAGCCTTTCATTACAGCTAGCAGGGCCAAAACCCAGCTATAACATGGTTGCTATTTCAATCAAGACCATTGAAAGTAATATTATTTGTTTTCCAAACAAGGAAATAAACTCAGTGGCTGAGGAGATTCATTTGTATTAAAAGTTGTACATTTCTTAGGCCTTCAGACAAATTACCTATCTAATCCAGCCTTGAATAGATCTGCCTCTCATGCCTTCTGGCAAAGGCAACATAGCTTTCCTGAGCACTGCTCATCCTTCCTTGCTTCAAGCACCTTCCTTCAGGACCTGTTTTCTTTTTCTTTTAGGACAGAATATTTAAAAAACTGCTTGGTAAAATTTTCTTGAAATGACTTCCACTGTCTTATTTCAGTAGCATAATGTGTTGGGGATAATAAACTCAGGTCAGCAGAGTTCTCTCATCATGTACGTTCATAACCTCGTGGACATTTATGATGCTGTGGAAATGTATTGACCATGTGAGATAAATAAGAAGACATAATGGGAAGTGGAAACTTTGCATTTTCTTATGAAACTGAGAGACCTGAGTATTTAACTAGCAAAATAAGTATCCAAAGTTATACTACAGTGCTTATAACTGGCTCACAGAAATGCAGCGTTTATAGCAAGCCTCTAGTAGTGGAAGGATTTCTAAAGAAAAATATATCAGATAAAAAAGGTCTACAAATCTACAAGGCCATCTCTTTGGTGAAAATAGCATTTGACCGTGCAGGGAGTAAAAAGCCAAACAAAGAATAATGTAATTCTATTAATTTCACTTTTGAATTATTCATTTCTGGCTTTTCTAGCATCTCGCTTTAGAAACACATTTATAACTGATATGAAAAGTTTGATTATTTTCCCGTGCTATCATATACTTTGAAATAATTGAGCCTAGAGGTGCAGAAGGAAGCTGCATTCTTCATAATTGGGTTCATCTGAACTTTTTACGATCTACTCCGAGAAAATTTAATTGATAATTAACAGCACTTCAGATCATGAACTCATGAGACTTTAAAAATACATGAAAAGCTGCCAACTCATTGACTGAATGAAAAACAGTGTACACAATTAAATATAAAGAAAATCTTGATTGCCTAAATCAAAGCTTACTGTGTTACGCAGATGAATGAAATCTGCTACATGAAGACTCCTTTTAATGTCCAAATTGTTTCTTAAGTAGCAAATATTTTAACCCTCAAACTCTTCAGTGCCACACATGTCTCCCTTTCAGAGATCAAAAGGGAGCAGGCAGTCCACTATAGCAGGCCAACTGTTGTTTTCTGTGAATCACATCTTTCAACTGCTGATTTCTGGCACTAGGAAGTGGGAAGCTATAGATGTTGCAACACTTAACCACGCATTTTCCTGACAAAGTCCAGGCAGAGGTTCTTCAAGGGATGCATCCCATGTTCACTGGAATAATTGAATTGTAGATTTCCTAATATACTTTGCATCTAAGTAGTTAGTGGGTTTATTCCAGTGTTGATAATAATGTGTGAACCTGTTGCCTCTATGCTGAAGATAACAAGTCTCTTGTACACCCCAAAGAGGAAAGTTTAACAACCTTTCATCTCTACTTTCTTCTTAGATGATAATCTGAGGTACAGGAAAACTGCAACACACTTCTGCTGCAGTTAGTAACAGAGCTGGAACTGGCAATGAATTGATGCTGATTCTTAGATTAAATTTTAGCCTGGAGACCATGTATTTTCTTCAAGCACCAGAGGAAAAGAAACAAAATAATGTTAAATACATACGGAAATTTTGTATATGTATATATACACACACAGTGTGTAAGTGAAAATTCGCCTAAATATGTGTGCTCCACTGGTTCATCTACAGGGAAGATGAGGACAATTTTATATAACTATGCATCAAAATTAGGAAGGCTTTTTCAAAACAGTTACATTTCTCTCACCATGAGTAATCTCCAAAGGTGAAAGGATATTGATGTTCGACAGCAGCTGATTGAAAAATTCCAACCAACTTTAGATGGTATAAAATAATAAACAAAGGCCCATGCTTGACAGATGTTGAATTATTTTTACTTCATTAGGAAAAGGTTCAACACAAGAGATACCTTAAAATATCTGACACTTCTGAGTACAATCAGACAAGTAGGCAAGAAAGCCATAAATCCTGTGGTGAAGAGATAAGTTCCCATGGTTTTGTTAAAAGAGAACAAACACTAAGCCCTGAACAAGAAAGCGGTGGGGTTGCCAGCTCATTTCTGACTCTTTTTGCATGACTCGCTAACTTTTTGGAAATACAGGTGGACCCTCTGGGACAGCCACAAGGTTGGCAGGAGTATCAGCTTCTCAATACACTCCTGTGTGGCTGATTCCCAGGTGCCAATTCTCCAGAACAAGTTAAATTACATGAAAGTACAATACCATTTTCATGAACAGCCTGGTAAAGTGACCATAAAATTTCTTCTTCATTCTCCCTTCCTTAGCATAACTTCACCACATATATTTTTTGACTTGGGAAAATGTAAATCAGTCATAAATGCAAATCACTTATGAAAAAGTACCAACCATAGAACAGTGAATTCCATAGGCAAAAGAATAGATGTAAGGCTTAAAATCTGTCATCCTCATTTGCTTCCTGGAAGCCAGTTATAGTGAAACAGTTGATAATTGAGAAGGGCTTTAAGGCCATTCCTATACCCTCACCTCACATGCAACTCACGCTGACTTCTAGGGATATCTTGCATGAAGATTCAGTGTGAGCAAATTCTTTACTGTCAGACCCTTGTCCCAGATCCTAAATCAGTCTGGAAATGCTTAGTCTGAACAGTCAGAACTTGTGGCTGCAATTGCATTCCATATTCCAAAATAAGAAGACGTAACATTGAGGATGATTAAAAGGAGGTGAGAGTCTTAGAGCAGACTAGATTCCTTCTCCGTTTTCACCGGTGCTAGTTATTTGTGGATCAGATCTTTAGCGTGTGAAAAGCTTGAATACAACTGCAAATGAAGGTTTAAGAACACTGATAGCCCTGAAACAATGAGGCTACACAGGAATGATGATGATATATACATCCTCTTATGAACTACTTGCACAGAGCAATTTCAGAGTCTGGCTAGTACTAAAAATTATT
This sequence comes from Psilopsiagon aurifrons, assembly GCA_025447955.1. Classification (NCBI taxonomy): domain Eukaryota; kingdom Metazoa; phylum Chordata; class Aves; order Psittaciformes; family Psittacidae; genus Psilopsiagon; species Psilopsiagon aurifrons. The sequence goes on along the minus strand of JAOEHY010023135.1, from coordinate 9,745 downwards.
TCTACTGGGATTGGCAAAAAAAATTTATATTGAATAAGGGATTAAGCATATGAGGATTATTTCAATAATGCCTGTCATTTTTATTTTCCAGTTTCACGCTTCTGTCAGATCATGGACACAAGGAAAATATGCTTTTAATATTACTCATTCCAATTCCCTTCAGAATAGGAACAAGTTTTTTTTTTTGCAGTGTTCTTTCCCCTTACTGCAGGCAGATGATTTGGGTGAGAAGACAAATTAGATTCCTTTTGCTATTTATTTATTTTCCTAACCAGAAAAACCAAAGCTACTAAAGATACCTAGAGGAAAAACAGAGATTTTTAAAAGACCCAAGGCAAATTAGTTATAAACTTACACTAAATTTCAGTGGTATGCACATAGTTCAGAGACTTTTTCATCTCTTCTTCTCTCTCAGAATTGTATATATACATGTTTATCTATTATGGATGTATTTGAGAAAAAAAATAACTTAAAATCAGGATTAAGGACAAAAGAAGTTTCTGCATCTCTCAACAAACTGGTTAGATGATAAATATTTAGCAGAATAATGGTGTTTGAAATGAAAAGCTCTTTCTAAAAAAAATGCAAGTAATGTTCTGATTATAGACATTGTAGCTGAGCAGGGATAAGAGATGTTGTAAATCCATTAGTGAAGAGCTGCTTGCCTTCATTCTGTTTAACATTTCTTAAAGCTATAAAATTGTATTATGTTAATGTAACCTACAGTCCAAGTGATAAAGGCAGCTAATGTGATTACCGCTCACTGTACTATAAACCATTCAGCAAAGCTGCAGACAAATCAGTATGCAACCGTTTCTCATGATGGTGGTGTTACACAGATCAGATCACATGTTGAAGGCTTTTTTTATTGGGACATTCTGGTATGACAAAATGTTTAAGTAGATACTAGAACTGAAGTTCAAAGCAGTATTCTTATTTCTTATTTTGTGGTGAGTAAGCAAGGCCTAGGAGACCCAGAGGTCCTTATTTAAACTACATAAGCCAAGCACAAACCTAGTGTGTTGTCACTATTGTCACTATTCACATGCAGAACAATTTTTGCAGATGAGATCATACAGAGAAATTTCAAGTTTGCTGGTATTACTGCTCTCCTTTTCATCTTGTTTCCAAAACAATCAACAGTTTGCTGAAAATGCTGGAGAGTATTCTTCAGTTTCCTTATGATCATATGGCAGTTACCCTTCTCAGATACTTCCCTTTCGTCAGCCTGAAGTGACAACTTAACCTCATCTATTCACCTTTACATTATAATATAATTCTGTAATTCTATCAGAGAATTCTAATTCACAATAGAATTATAGTTCACAGACAGAACTATGAAGTTCAGAAGAGCTACAGCAAAACTCTGAATCTGGGGTCAAGATTTTAACTATTTTATTGGAACTTGAAACCCAAAGAATTACCTTTTCTCATAGGGCAGATTTACACATTCCCTTCTAGGAAATCTGAACTGGATAAGAACGTATGGTTAGACTATCTTCACAAGATGGGCAACCAAACAGTCCACTAAAGGATCTGTTAAAGCCTCTGTCTGAAATGGCCTTGCCCTCTCATGCATTTGTTGCAAATAGTGACTCTGCCCACACATCTACCAATGGCTATTTTTTTTCTTTTCAACAGTATTTCCAAAAGAAGGAACAGTCATTCTGTGTGATGAGAAATATGGTAGTGCATAAGCACTCACTTCCCTATTATTAATTCATAAAACCTGTGCTTTCTATTTAGAGGTAACTCAGTCTTGATGAGAATATCAGCAGAGCAGGACTAGGCAAACTACTGCACAGGTTCAAACCGAGTCACAAATAGTCTTTATTCTCCAGGATGGAATCCATGGTAGGAGACATTCATTCAGTTTTCCTTAAGCCACCAAGTTTAATGGCCAACAACAGTAACTGAGGATGGATAAATTGGTGAAAGCATGATAATAAAAAAAAAGAAGTATAGGTGGAGAAATTAGATTTGCTCACCTTGAACAAGGAAAAATGTTAGGTGGCACCTAACAGCAGCCTGACAATACCTATCAAGATGTCTGAGTCAGTCTCTTTGCAGGAGGACAAGTGAATATAAGGAAAACCTTTTCTTCTTTCTTAAAGGCTGAGTAAATTGATCTTACCTCACAGTTTGCCTGTCTTTGGTAGGACCTACTTTGGTCCTTCCCAGCCTTTCTCATTCTGTGGTACTGTGATTCTATAGTTTCAGCATTCCACAATGTCAGCTGACACTCAGATGTCAGGGAATAGCAGGGGGGAGAGGGGCGGAGGTGTAGCAGTGATAAAATAAAGGGAAATAAATGCAGAGATATATGCAATTTATCATAAAAACAATTCTACAGATATTTGAAGTGCTAGAAACTTATTTTTTGACTATCCTATGATCAGCAAAGATACCTCGGCTAAGAAGCTAGGAATTAACATTAACTTGAATTGATCACTAGAAAGAAAACCTGTGGAGACATTATGAGCTATTACTGATCAGTTTCTCTGTTTTATTTATGGAAGGAACAATAAGTCAAAGAAGCACACATTATCCACATCTCCACTAACCATACTTTTCCGCACTATGTAACTTCTGAATTTTAATACTTTATTCATACCAGCTCATACATATCCAAAAAAGCTTATGCAGACATATAGCTCCTTTCTGCCTTCTGACTCAAGGGAGTGGCTAAAAACTACTAGAAAATATAAACCAATTAATAATAAATAAAGAACTCAAAAGAGCATGCATAATAAGCATCACATTCAAAGAGAGATGCAAGCAAATTTCTCAGTCTACTTCCATACGTAGACTTTACCCAATACTTCCGAAATCTTACATCTAGGGGTTTAGCTGTAGGTTCATATCTAATGTCATGCAGCCTAGCAGTATATTAAAGCTTAAAAAGTCAGGTGAAACATTTCAATATCTTTCTAATGATGATTAATTACTTTTGTATTCATTTGAGTAATGTTAATCAGAATGAATTCGTTTAGCATGAATGAGGATAGGATATTTAATTTCTTCTGCATTTCATGAGAGCCTATTTAAATGAATAAGTGTACAAAAACAAATAGCAGAAAGAAACAAACTGAAAGTTTGCACACCAGACATAAACTGTACAACAAAATAACAAATCTATGAGTACTTTATTTTTTCAACTTAAATAAGTAACACATTCACTGTATATATATGGCATAGGAAATATATAGTCCTGTGCCACAGGAAACACACAAATATGAAGTTGGTGTATGTCCTCACAAATGCTATTATTTCAGCAGTGACAGTTGGTAAGAATTTCTGAGAAACATAAAAACCTAACAATCTGCCATTTTCTGTTTAAAATTGATGAGTTGCCATTTTTCCTTTTTACAGAATTATACAGCAAATGTTACATAAGAAAATTTTAATACTTTGAAGCCTACCCTGACAGAGTTATTTGGAGAATATTTTTATAACTATCCACTTAGGAATTCCCACCTTCTTCCCTTTGCCTCTATTTTATATTTTCCCTGGCCCCTGTCTTCTAGTGGTCACCTCAGGCGGATCAACATTTGAGATTCTGAAGCAGTCTCTGAAATACTTACTTCAATGCAAAAACATCTTCATTTTTAAGTACACCCATTGAAATTATTTGGACTATTTTTCAAACCAACTCCTAGCCAGAATTACAAATGTATGAGATCAAAACCCTTTTAAAAAACATTCCTGAGAAGATGTCCAGTATTACCTGGAGTTCAATGACTGACTTGGTCACAGATGAACTAACTTCCTAGAGTTTCAAGCTACAGCTCCAGAAACTTTATGCCAAAACCCAAGCATCAAGATGTTACTAGATCTGCTGAGCTGCTTGTTTGTAGTTTAAGCTATGATGGGTTCCTAAAAGTAATATCAAGGAATAAAATTTATTTTGCTATGGAATTTCTTATATTGCAAAAAAGTACAAAATCTGTTGGATTTACCCTACCCAGCACCAAGTGACTCATGACCAGGTGTCTCATCTTTCCTAGAAGTGAAGAGCAACTGATGAGATATAGAATATGTTATTTCCTTTACTCACAAAAAGACAAAGAGCTTTCAGGTGTTTCAAGTGAGTTAAAATGTTAACTCAAATTAAAATGATATATAGTAAGTGCTATGTATTTCCAAATTTTCAGCTTAATTTCATATCATAATTAATTTTGTTAATCCTTAAACTATATCAAATATTTTTGCCTTCAGCTGTGTACAAACATCCATATCATCCATATTCTTGATCAGGTAAACTCTTTCAATATATTCAGGACTAAGAAAACAGCATTTAGATTAAGACTTATCTTTTGATATATATCTATATATATTTCTGCAGTTTTTAAGATAGGAAATTTTATAGCAGAAAACCTCAAATATTTTGACAGCCTTCTGGACTTAGAAAGAGGTTCTGTAATTTATGACAGTTTCTAAGAAGTCACTCCAAATCTCTGCAGATTTTGAAGAAGTATAACATTTACATTGTTGAGTCATTCAGCATATTGCTCGTAGTTGACACTGCTGATATTCTTAGTCTCAGTTTCCAGCGTGATGGATTGAAACCATAATGATGTCATTAGTTCAGTTTCACATGCTTTTAGAGAGAAAAATAATGTGGATTGGTAAGCAAGGTGAATATCGCTTTGAGCTTCAGGGGTCCAAAATCCTGTATCTTAGTGAACAAAAAAGAAAGCAATTTTTTTGTCATGAAATGTGAAGGGTTGTTACCACCCCCTCTGTGAAACACATAGCTAAGGAGCAAAAAGGTAGTTAATGCAATGTCTTTTTACAACACATTTGGCACTGCTGAAAACTTATTGGAACAGACTTTTCTGTTTTGTATTCAGAAGAGTGAGCAATTAAGTTAAAAACCCCAAACCCTAAGAAAGAAACTTAGCATGCAGGCAAATCCTTGATTACCCAATCAAAGAGGTGAGATGAGGCACATACTACCCTCAAATGGTAACAAGAAACTGGGTAGGTTCATTACCAATGTACCAAGTCCTTATCAGCATATTTTGTATCCTACTTCTCTCACGCAGTTTACAAATCTTGAGTAAACTGACAAGACTGACTTCAGATGTGGTTGTCAAAGTCTTGTAAATAATCTTACTGGAGTGTGAGGGGGAATGAAAAGGAAATTAAGACTCTGAAGGGCAACTTCTCAGATGGTAGCTTGCAATGACAGTTAGACAGATTTTCTGATGTTGTGGAAGAATTATATGCAATAACTATGTGAATTGCTCACTTTCCTCCAAGGGTTACATATTTTTTAAACTGTCAGAAACACAAAGCTGTGGGAAACATTGCCAGGTAGGAAAATACGAAATTCTATTTTATAGAATTAGAACTAATTTGCATAATGTAATCTGGAAGGTTGTGTTTATCAGTGGTGGGAAGACAGTTTAAACAAATGTTCAACATATGTATACTATCAGCAGCAAAAGGTCGTGGTCTTAGCAGGCAGCTTGAACAGTAAACAAAGGCCAGCACGTCTGCATTCTTCCTGCAACATATTGACAGCAAATAATAGGTCCCCAAAAGAATATCTGTCAACTTGGAAGCATTTACTGAGCATTTTGTTCTGGCTGATATAGACTGTTCAAGTGAGTCATTATACTTGGAGGCAGCTACTGCCATTTCAAAAAGTATCTTGAGACTATGGCAATTTCATATCACTGTAATTCGACAGCAACTAACTAACAAAGTAGCTAAGTGCCACAGAGTCCATCCAGTATGACTGTTTCCATGGCAATTGGATGCTCAAGCATTCTATTGAAATCCATGAGTTAAAATCTGTTTGCTAGGCACCATTAAGATCTAGGAAGTAATCTTCAGCCTTTTTCTTGTTCCCAACTGACCACTAGGTGCACTGAACAATTAGGGTCAATGATTTTCAAATTTATAGTATATGATTCCGACTATTCAGATCATGAAAGTAGGCTGATAGCTTGTTTTTCTCTCTTCCTAGCATTCAATGTCTTCTGAAACATCTTCAAATTAATCCCCTCCCCTCTTTACACTAACATGCACCAGTAAAAATACTTGCTCAACTTTAATCATACAGGATCTTATACTGGGAGCTATTTCACCTCTGATACTAGCCAATGCATCTGTTGAATGATTTAATGAAGAATTTCCAAGCCAGTGCCTCTCCATAGAGAAGGCTTATTTGCAATCTGTGTTATCTTTTGTCAACCCACTCTCATTCCTGGGTGTAAAACAACTTCAGATCATGAGAATGGTTATAAAACAAGATATAGCCATGTTGAGGATGAAGCAGCAAACAGGACATGGGAGGAAGGAATGAACGGCCCCCTTTCTTTGATAAACTGAAAACAAGTGTTAGAGCAATTACTTTCTGTGTCTTCTCTTAGTCTCTGTTCTAAATGATCTGTCTATCTGCCAGAATGCAAAAACCAGGTCCTGGTTTTAATCTCATATTCCATCTGCTTCTGGAATTGCTGCTAAGGGCAGGTGCCAAATGAGTTCTTGCTAATTTTCCAATCTCCTCCATGGGACAAATTCTGCCTCCTTGTTCAGGCTGAGTAGTTCTTTGCCTGCCCTTGGGATAGAGTAAGGAATAGCTCAAGCTGAGTACATGTGACAGAACCTGACACAGTATGAAATGAGGGCATGCATGGTTTAATGCTACACGTGTGATGCACTCAATTTATTATGAGACTGTGATTTTAGTTGGAAGATTTCAGTACAATAAATTGGAACATGACTTAAAGGCATTTGCTTTATGACTATTTTTTTTAGTGGCATATCTCCATGCAGTTGTCTCTGCAACTGTTATTGTAATTGTTTTGATGAATATAATCCTCTGGAAGAGTGCATTTCAAGCAAGAAGGATCCGTTTTCAGTCTTAGATTCTAACTAAGGGAACATCATGTAAAAGAAAATCAAAGTCCAGACCTATAACCAACAATCTAATTTGTTAATACTAAGATTTTTACTGACATTTCAATGAAAATCCAAATCAGGTGTATACAAGATTGATTCGTACATCTTCAGACACACTTTAACACATATACAGTGTTATACATACTCATACACACATGCATATAAGCATGATATAAATGCATACAAAGTCTCTGGCAAAGGGGACGTGAATAATTTGCATTAGGCTTATTTGACTTCATAATAACTCATTGATTTCTCTCCCTTATTGAGGGCTGATAATAGAATAGCCCAAGGGGAAGAAACTATGCCAGGATCCTAGATCAAAGGATTTAGTTCTTTGCTCACATAGGTGCTGAATCCATGGCACATTTCCGAGTAAAAGTGCCTGCAGCAACGTTTGCTAATTACAGGTTGTGTTCTACTGTTTCCAAACAGGATGAAAGTGACAGAAGTTTAACTGTGAATAATTACACACTTGAATAAGTATGTGATTAGCCCTATTTGTTGTGGTTGGGACTAGAGTGACAGGACAAGAGTGGAGTGATTGCATTATTTACAGCTTAATTGTAGACAAGTAATTACTTATGTAAACTGGCACTGTGGGGTCAGGGAATACATGCCTGAGAATGACTAGGATTTGAATGGAAACTTCGGAAAGTGGGTTACCAAATGATATAGCAGAAGTGAAAATTCTATGCATTTATCTAATTAAGGAGGGGGTTTCTTGAATTAAGTGTCTTGGAATGTTAAATGTCTTGTTTTGAAACCAAGGATTAGATGTAATCTGTATGAACTATTGCTTCCAGCCTAATAAATCACAAATGCCACCTAGCGGTTTTTCTTCTCTAGTGAACCACTGCACGCTCAGAGAAAAAAAAAACACCAAAAACAAAACAAAAAAACCCAAACCCCAAACAAAAAAGAAAACAAAAAACCACAAAACAAGCAAACACCAACAACAAAAAGCAAACAAAAAAAGCATATCCATTGATCTGCATATGAGTGATAAGATTGTCTGTGAACACTTTCTTCCATTTAGTTCTCAACTACATTTTATTTGCATTGGATCAGATTGTGAAAATGTTACTCATGTTGATAAATAGTAATGAATAATCCTATTAAATTGTAGTTAAAACTCTGTCTTGGAACTGTGTTTTAACTTCATTGTTTCCTCCCAGGTAGAAGGTTTCAATTTACAAAGGAAGACCTTAAATTAGGAATAAGGTTAGCTAAGTTAAATTTAATTATGTCAGTAAATTGCCTTAATTTATTAATATTTGCCTAAGTTTTCTCATCCAAGAAAAATAAAGGATTCATTTTTTACTTGTGTGCTCCATTTGCAGAATGAAAAAGTAATCCAAAACAAGAATCAAGGTCTGGTGGGGGAATGGGAAAAAGGGGAGAAAGGGACAGGGGATAAGGGAAGAAAAAGAGAAAGAAATAAAAGACAGACTGATCATTTGGGGGGGGGGGGGACGGGACGACACAACACTATGACAGACCTTTTTCTTGTCTGTGTTGTTAGATCCTTTTGAAACTCACAGCAAGGAACTTGCAGGATCAGAATAAAAAGTTTATTAGTAATAATCATGATACTGTGTTAGTGCTAAGTATCTACCTTTTCATCTACTTTTTCTTTGCAAAGAGCAAAGAACTAACTACATTCCATTCCTAATGCATTTTCACATTTGAAAAGGGTTTTGCAATTGTTAACTCCCTCCAGTGTCCTCCCCCATTCCTTCACCCCAGACACCAAGGGCTCGGAAATCTCAAAAGCATTACAAGTTGACTCTTGTGCACCAGTGCAAACAAGTGTTTTATTAAGAACTCTCATTTGTAACCTGATTCAGCAAACAAGTTTAAATTGAAACATAAAGTTTCATAATTTGGCACAGTTACTTTGTCACAATATCTAGAAAAAAAAATTTACTACTTTCAAAAACTTTGGAATCGTTACTTTGCTTTGGGAAAGTGTGATTAAAGTGCAGTTGCCAAAAATTGTCAAAGCATAGCTAGAATTATTAAATTAACCAATTCCTCTCCACCCACTGGCAAGATGTACACTCCCCTGATTTCAAACCTTGAAAATAGAACCAATGATAATTTACAATTAAGCAGCATAGCTGTGCATAGACAGCTACATGAACGTTTTATGGTGTAAAATATTCAAAGATATGTATTTAAATAAAGATTTCTAAGGAAGCCTAAGGTTATGCATGTGCACATGAAAGGTTAGTGGTACCTAACTGCCCAAGATGCTTTATCTCCAAAAATTAAGCAAGGCTAAGTAAACTGAATATGACCAGAGCTGTTCTCTCAGAAACCTTTGTTTCACAAGTGCAACATCGTGGAGTGGGGGCAATACATTCATTTTTACTTCAGGCACATTACCAATACCATCTATTAGTAAATATTTTCTATGTATGTTCTGCATTCCTTGGTGATTTGACCATACAACCTTCATATGCCTTAATCCTTATATATTTTAGTGCATGTTTATCTTTAAAAAGGGAAATAATTCCATTAAATTAATGAGATCAAGTCAGTTGCTGCAGAGATTTTGATATAACTAGGTTTTTTTTTGACGTGATGGAAAGGAAGCAGGGTTCAAGAAAGTTAAGTGCCTTCCTCTCCCAAGGTCACACAGCAGCCCAGTGAGAGGATATGGTACAAAATATCACCTTTGTTCTTATTCTTTTCTTTGTGAAGGCTACAGTGTTTTTTAAAAATAGAATGATTGTAGTTAAGGAAAGGGATAGCTGACACACCAGTATGGGCATTCACGTTCTTGAGGGCTTAAAAGTAAAAGTACACTCTAATGTCTCAGGTC
>JAOEHY010023134.1:17381-29138 GCA_025447955.1 Psilopsiagon aurifrons | reverse complement strand
CCATCCCTGGCAGTGTTCAAGGCCAGGTTGGACACAGGGGCTTGGAGCAACTGCTCCAGTGGAAGGTGTCCCTGTCCATGGCAGCAGCTGGACCTGAAGGACCTTTCAGCTCCCTTCTAACACAAACCAGTCTAATACTAAGATCGCATCAGTTCAGACATTTGAGGCCACTGTTGGTGGGAATGCACTATGACTTAATTTCAAAATTCTCTGGAAGAGAGATGGAAGAATTGGAATCCAAGGTCAGCCTCTTACCCAGAGCACATGAGCAGAGGGGATGTGAGAGGGTTTATCAGACAGTTCCTTTCCAAACACTGGCTCTTGGGGCTGGAGCAATAAGAAGCAATTTAACACATCCGAGGCAAGTCCAGAAAACAAAAGATCTGTGCCACCTATTGGGTTATCAAATACTTAATGGGGTGAGGAGACCTCAGATTCAGAGTGGAAAAACACGAAAAAGTTGGACCATGTGTCACGGATGAGGACCAAATGTACAGGACGTGTTCTCTAAACCCCACTACAGATTCAGTGCTGCCACTCAACTGTGCTACCCCACATTCTGCAGGTATTCCTGCAGCTTACAGCAACATTTCTGCTAGACAGAGAGGACTACAGTAGAAATACTATTGTAGTTTTGCAAAGTGAGTAAATCTCTTCCTTTCCATCCATTCCACTGCCAGCTCTCTTCTATTTTCAGGGCATCATGTCCTCCCCTAACTGTAGAAGAAGGAGGAGAAAGGAGTCTGGGGCATAGGAAGGAGGCAGAGAAGGGGCAGAGAGAGGTGAGCAGACACCCAGACAGCTATGGTTCACTCAAGACAAACCCCTGTTTTGGACAGAGCTGACCAGACTGTCTAGTCACTTATATATAGGAGGAAGCAGAAGCTTGCAATTACATTCCATTTATGCGGTTTACATATAGCCATGCTTTATAAGTTTGCACACATCAAGGCTGAGCATTTCAGTGGGCTTTTTCCAGGGAATGGGGTTCTTATCTCCTCTTAGGAAATAAAAACATGGGCAAATTTGCTTTTCCAGGTTGAAGAAACCACAGAAATGTGAAAGACATTTGCATAAATAACATCATGCACTGAATTCCACCTTTCCTTCTTACTTCTACTTATAGCTTCAGCTGCATGAAGTGTTTCTTACTGGAACAAATGTGTCTTTCTTTTTAGAGAAAGCCCCAAAGCAGATTTACAGCAATTCTTCCTATCAATAAACAAGCTATTGGAGCTCCTGATTCCCAGTGTTGTCACAGCCAAGCACAATGACCATCTCATTTGTGGCCAGATGGTTTGGATTAGAGCTGACCTGTTAGAGTTGCTGGGCTCCCACCTCAGCCCTGCATGTGAGACAGCCCACTGCCCACCAGTGCTACCTCCTGCTCCTAACTCCAAGGCCATGAAGGTTACAGCAGAAAACCAGAATGGTGTGTCCATAAAGGCTTCCTCAGTCCATGCCAATTGCAACTCGAATGTTCCCCTTTCCAAAGGATACAAGACATTTCCTAGCAAGGCTGGAAAACCAAACTAATAGTAATCCTTCGAGTGGAAAAGACGCGCAGTTTGAACCAACAAAAAGAGGCGAGATTATTGCCTTTACTCCAGCGGTGGTGCCGACTCCAGTTGCACCCATCTCCCAGTGGAAGAATGTCGCTTTCATAGTACGAATAAGAAAAAACACAAATTACAAACAGGAGCCACACATAAACACAAGCATTTCAGCATTAAACACATCACACTGGCATTGCAGACCCAGCTCTATAATGCACCATTACTTATTCACATGGCTTTACCTGTTTTTCAAAGCAAGCACATGAAATCGGTGATGTGTTACAGAGCGAGAGCTCCCGCATGCTACAGATTTTCCATGAAAGCAGCTCAATTAATTTCAGCGGGGAAATGAATGGGAACTTCCAGCTGATTCCAAATAGAAAACTCAGTGAGAAAAGTGCTTTTTCTTAAATGAAAGATATAGAGAACTCTCTCTGCAAGATGGGTAATGAAATGCAAGTTGAAACACACAAAATTGGCTACAAGACTCAGCCATTCAGGAGCATCACAGATGAGGTCTTGTGATATGCCCCAGCACCTTGGCCTGACTCTGCAGCTACAAGCAGCAATTGAAGCAGAAAGCTGTGACTGCCTGGTTTGAGACCCGGCAGGATGTGAGTTTAGGCTGTTGGAACACAACAGGCTAATCCTAAACCAGCATTTGTCAGCCTGTTGACAGTTTATTGACCCTGGCAGTTTATTGTTGCCTTCCTTAAAACACAGTGCCATTTCCTCATTCAGGAAGAGACCACAACAGCCAGACCAAACCAAACCCCTCGGAAGCAGTAAGGCTTTTAGTTCACCCCAAAGGTACTATGTGAGTAGGGTTTATCCTGTATGTTCTTGAAAACCAGAGTCAGTGCTCAGCAAAAGGCTGGCTGAGACTGCATTGCTTTGCATGAAGTGTCATAGAAGAAACAAAATTCCCAGCAAACTAAAGCTTAGATGTCATTTATGCTCTTCTTGAGATGCAAGAAAGCTGGAAAGCCAAGAAGTGAGCAAGTTGTTCATTCTTCCAGGCATAAAACCTTACTATTAAACATTTAAGCAGTTACAAGAGGGGTTTCCTATTTCTTAGCTTCCCTACCACCTCTCCAGTTATTGGAGCTCTGATAATGGAAACATCACTTGCAGAGAAGTCGGTGCTAATCCCTGCACCGTACCTGGAACTAATCCAGGCAGGAAAAAAAACTGGGAACCAACATAGCAACATAGAATTCAAGCCAAATTCCACAGGGATTGCTGCAAGTGACAGAGGGAAAGAACTGCAACTACTGCAGGAAATACAACCATTTCTCCAAGTATTTGCAGTCAAATTAGCAGAAGTGACAGAGAATGCCAACAAGGGAAATGCAAACTGATGAGGAAGGGAACTGTACACTGAGAGCATGTCCACAAAAGCCAACCGAGAGGCATTAACTCCTTTGTAAGAGATCAGTGTAACTTGGGTATGCCATAAATTGGGTTGGGGCGCAGACAAGTGTCATACCAGAAAATATTGCTAAGAACAGTAAATAAAGGCCAGTAAAGCAGAAATATTATTATGAAACACTACTACCAGAGGGTTCCATAGTTTTAAGTTAAAACTAAAATTGTTCCTTTGGAATTTGTTCAGATTTGGAAGAATAGGAGGTAATGGTGGGTTTAAAGATATGGTATGTTGTCAAGAACTATGTAATAGAAAAGCATAAATGAAGCACTGGGTAGCTGTAATCATCAGATGAATGTGAAAATAGGTAATAGCTAGTGAAATGCATGAAATTTGCCAAAGGATTCAGGCTAGAAAAGAGCCATATCAATGGATGGAGACATAATGGAGCTGCAGTGTGGATGCCTTAACGCTGCAGGGAAATGCTCCATTTTAATGCCTCCTTAATAATGATGCTCCCTGCGATTGCATTTTTTGTCAATCCCACCTCAAAACAAGCTGAGCAGTCTGCTTCTCCCAGACACAAAAGCCTGGAAATGTCACCACTGGTCATCGCTTCTCTAGACATGGGAATTTCTGATTTCAGCACAAGACACTGGTACCGGATACTCTCATCCAAATAGTATGGGAGAAAATGGAGCTGAGCTAGTTTAAATACCTTTCAAATACTACCTTATAATAGACTTCATCTGAGCTTCTTCAGAGAAGCCTTTCAAAGCATGAAATGCCATCAGGTTAAATTCTGAATAACAAAAACCTGGGAAGTAAGCTCCCTAATTCAGGCAGAGTTATCTCGCAGGGTAGGAAAGCTCTGATCTTACATGAAACACCCGGAAAGCACTAGAGTCCTATTATAACCTGTGCACAGGACTCTTCAAGCCTCTGGCAGGAAGAAATGCATTTTGCATACGTGATAGCTGTGGGGAGCCCAGGGAGAGATTGCAGCTCAGCCTGTTGAGATACAAGCTCTTAGAAGAAACTGGAGCAGTTACATCTGGTCCTTTCTGGAAGGGGAGCCAGTGGGTGCAACCTGCAGTGATAATACCTGAAAATCAATTGGAAGGAGCCATCGGTAGCAGCTGCGAGGACAGAGATGACATTCCTTTTCAGAACTGTGAGGATAGGCACAGCTCCTAGAGGGGAGCTGAAGGTGCATTATGAATTGGGCTGCGCTGCTGGGAGGCACTGTGCACAGCAAAGACACCCCAGGGCTGTGAGAAGTCTGCAGATGGACTCAGTTCTATTCACTTTGCAGCCTGAGGAACCTGAAGCTCAAGCATTCAGGCTCAATTCTCAAAATCCACCCCCTAACTCTGCCCCAGCGTACTCCATCCCTCAGGCTGTATTTGGCATGGTTCTATCTTTGCAGTGAACCATGGCAAAACCTTAAGCTTCAGCACTCTTAGGCTAAGAAATCATCAAAATCTATATCTGAATGTGTCCATATGGACCTGAAAGCTCTACACCATCCTGAAGCAATTTGGCCATAAGCCTGATGCAATATGCTGTTTCAAAAAAGCTAGTGCTGGAGAACAGAGATATGATAAGCAAAGCAGTAAATCCCTGAGCAACCTGACTGCTGGGGGGAGAAGGGGTTTCGGTCATGGGAATGGATATCCAGTAAGGCTGGGGAGGTGTGAGGAAGGAAAAGTGAGAGACAGCAAACATGAGTGAGACAAAGTGAGGATATGTGGATTATCAACGTGACCAGGAACAGTGGGGGCACCACAATGTGCCACAGAGCCCACAGAAAGCAGCTGAGGACATGAAAGCACTAAAAGAACAGCTCTTGCAATGAGATGTTTTCCTGCCCAGACACATCAAAGGTGCCACAAATGAGGGGAGGGGAAGATAGCACTTAAAATACTTCTGTCCAGGTAGGGAGCTCATCTGAAGCTCAAAATCTGAAGTCTAAAAAGGACAAAAACCTTTGAAGGCTGTGCCAAGCAAGCCTCAAGTGAACCAGGAGCACTAACACTGCAGACTCTACAGCCTTCATGGTAACCCCACTATAGTCAGGTTGCCTTTGTCCCCAGGTACACCAATTCCAGTGATAGCCCTTGGATAAGGTCTGATGCCAAGCATCCCTTGGCAAGTGTTGGCACAAGCATCAGAGGCTCAAGATCCCGAGACTGAAGTCTTACAGCTGCAGATTTACTTCATCTCTAAATCTAAAAGGATTTGTGATAAATCACTTCCCCTGCCAGCACTGGTTCTGCTCTCAGGCCCCTTTAATCTTGCAGAGCTATTCCTCGGTTGTGCCAGGGCATGGGGAGATTTCAGCATGTAAAAATTCGCTATGATTTCTCATCTGAATTACTCCGAGCTGCCAGCAAACAGAAACAGCGCCTTAGAGAGACTTGTTGTAAGAATTTGAACACAATGTAGGGTGTTTTATGTGTGGTTCCAGCTCCTTGCAATCAATCAGAGCTCCTCAGCACATGCCTCTCAGGAGGTATAAAATCACCTGAGAAAAAAAATGTTCTGGCCTTATGCCTACACTATGATTCTTTCCAAGGGAACACCACCACCCATGTGTAACACACGTGGGATGAGATGCTGCTGGGCTCAGCCAACAGTGACCCTGGAGAGGGGCCTCTGCAAAAAACAGTCATCACTTTCATAGTACTCATAAATAGGATGAGCTAAACCTGTTAAATAGCATGAAAAAACTCACAGTGATTTTAGTGGTAGTCCACCAGATGCGTTTCATATCCAAGATCCCCTTCATTCCAGGACAAGTTGTCTCTCCTATAGCAGCACAGTGGGAGAATGCAGCATGAGCAGTCCAGGGAAAGTAAACTTCATTAACCATTTAATTTCAGTATTAGCACTTACATAGTTCATTGGTTATCTGGCTCCAGATTCCTTCAACTACTTAAAAGTATAAAATGATCCCAATCTGAGATGCTCTTTGTCAAGACCAGCCTTTTGGTAGCTATATTGCTGGAATGAAGTGGGAGAACATGCCACTCCAGCAAGACCACTTTACTGTTTATAGGATCAGGAGATGGACAGAGGATGCCCTGATGCTGAATGCTATTCACACTCTTGCAAGTCATACCTTTTTAATTGTGCATTAGGACTATTCACATGAAAACTTACCCACAAAGATAAAAATAGCCTACCAGCTCCCTTTTCTCACTACATCTTTATCTCCTGACCATATCATCGCTAAGTTGATCTCACAGCTCTTGAGAAATATCTCTCAACTGAATGATGTTATCTTCTGTGGCCAAGCAGGTGATTTAAAACAAAAATAGTTGTGATTTAGCAAGATCTGGCCTTTAGGTTCCGTGGGAATGTGTCCTCTTGAGTCATAGCTCTCCCTCTGTTGAGTATTTTTAAAACCCTGCATTCTTACAACCAGACCCAGTGTCACATTAGTGTCATCTAACAGCCTGGGTTTGGCACTGTGGCTCATCTGGTAGTCAGATTACCCCGTTAAGTTTCCAAGAGTTTGGTTTTCCTTTTGATGCTTTTCTGCTGGCTAAGAAAAGAAACATCTGTTGATTCCCATCCTGTTTAACCCCCCAGAACTATAAGTGTCACTGCGAAAAGTTTTACAATTGATTGTTTCCTTATTCCCTTCCAAATTTTGTATTAAGTGCTATAAATGACCTAAGAAGAGAAAGTCATTCTTTCTGTTAATGCCCTCCTTTGCAACTGAAGAAGCTACAATAATAGCTGAAGTTTCCTTTGAGTCTGTGACCATACCAAACAGAAGTGTAAAACGTTAATTAAGGGGAAATAACCCTCTATTAGAAAGACTGGAGTCTAAAATGTAGCCGCAAGTGATCACACCATCAAAAGGCAGATATCATTTGCCGGTGTGTTTTGTGACTATCGTGCCCTCCAGCACTCAAAGGCCGCCCCAGAACTTGCCATTCCTCCAACTACATCGCATGATTTTCACTGCTGCAGCAGCAGCACTGAGCATATCCAGGACACATACAGCAGGGCAGGTAATACACTAGGGGTGTGTGCCAAGTCATTTCAGCACAGGCAAACGCCCAGCTGAGCAGCCTTTGTAGTGCACCACAGCATGAAATGGCCAATTTGTCCTCTTTGCCTATGCGGCAGCAAGGTGTGAAATCCTAAAGAGGAAAGGCAGCTTTCTCGTTTGCCTTTGGGAGTTGGTGGAGAGCCAGAAGAGCAGCAGGGTGCTGTAAAAACCTTCCTTTGGAAGCCCAAGATGAAACAAGGTGCATCTCAGGCAAGACTATGACCATCAGCCACAAACACAAGGCACAGCAGTGCCTCTAATCCTGCCCCTATGCACTTCTTCCTTCTACCTAAACTTGTTTTCTTAGCCTTCACAATTCAATCTCTGTGGAAAGACACTACAGCCCCTAAAGGGAATATTTTTGTGGATCTATGGAAGATAAGGACTTGCAGAATGGCCAACCACTTATCTATTGTGGTTGGGAGTCCTGGGGAATTAGGAAGAGCAGGAGAGCAGCATGGAAAAGCTGCTTCTCCATTCTTCACTCCCATGTTGGTCTCCAAAAGGCAGAAAAAAGAGAAAATATAGCATGATTTTGAGATGTATGCTCTAGCCATAAGAAAAAGATTCCAGCCATCAAAGGAAATGGAAGTGGCACCTTGTAAGACTTAAGGCTCCAATAGAGAAGTGGGTATGAAACTTATTGTGGGTGTTTCAGGGGATGTTTGCAGAAATTATTATGGGAAAATCATGCATGTGGTTGGAATTACACAGGGAATGGATTTCTACTTAAATAAAACCAGTCATGGGTGTGGTGGAAGAGCATTGTTGCAATAACCATGACCAAGATTCAGGATTTGCTGCCCTTTTCACCACCGCAGTTGCATGAAGTTGCCACAAAAAATCTTCTTTTATAGGGAAGTTATGAGCAAAGAGCAGGTTTGACCTTTTCAGCAGCTTCCATGGAAGGTGACACTGGGGAGGGTTACAGAGAGTTTATTCTTCGATTACAGTGGCTTTGCACTGCTATAACATGTGTTTCAGTGAAGTTATTCAGAGCTAGCCTTGTAACACAATCACACCCCTTTTGAGTGGATAAATGCACAGTTTGATGCTATTATAGGTAACAAGAAATGGGTTGGACTGCCTTAAATAACTCCCGCCCTGTAATTATGAGCTAAGGGTTGCTGCATACAATGTAAAGAAATCCTCCGCACGACCAGAATGGAAAATATGCCTTTGAACTAAGGTGGAGATGCTCACATATTTCTTCAAGCATATGCCCTCTCAGGCACAACCTTGCATGCCATGTATGCATTTGCATCACTGCTGAGCACAGGGTAATGCGCTTCTCTGATCAGATATGAAGAATGAATCCATTATACATTCCCTGCCAGACAGCCAGATTGCAAGGGAAACCTGATCACAGGAT
Source organism: Psilopsiagon aurifrons (assembly GCA_025447955.1). Taxonomy (NCBI): domain Eukaryota; kingdom Metazoa; phylum Chordata; class Aves; order Psittaciformes; family Psittacidae; genus Psilopsiagon; species Psilopsiagon aurifrons. Next base: position 20,775 of record JAOEHY010023134.1, on the reverse strand, counting down.
TTCTTGGCTCGTAGTCTGCAAAAGCTGAAGCAGAGGGATGATGCTGTCAAATACAAGATGCCAAGTGAGAGCAGGCCCTGCTTTATGTAACCTTCCCTGCCTGCACAGCACCAGCACGGCTCTTCAGGGCATCCCCATTGGCTCAGGGAAGGCTCACGTAGGTGTCCATAACTGCAACACCCACCCCAGCTATGGGATGGAAAAGAAAGGAGACATCTAAGAAAACCCAAATGACAAAACAGAAAAGATGGAGCTATATTAGATCCAGGAGAACAACCTAACAGGGTGTTCATGAAAAAGGGATTTCAGCCATGTATTTCATGATTCACAAGTCTACTTGAAGAACTGGAGTTCTCAATAATTAGTTATTACTACACCAATCAAAAAGTGCCAAAAATGAAAACATTTAGGAGCAAGCTGTTTGAGGGACTTGTTGCAAGTGGCATTTGATGACTTCTGATGTACAAACTGTGCTTTGGTGGTAAGGCTAGGACACCAAACTTCAGCTAGGTATTCAATGGCAGCATCTGCTTTTGAGGCAGCTGCTATAGTGAATTCACAACAGCAGCTTGATTCTACCACCCTCAAAATCCCAGGGCAGGCCTAGGGCTCACTAATAGTTTATTACTTATTGTTCTAAGCTTCATTAGCCTGAGCATTGCACAAGGCTGGCAAAGATAGCAGGGACTGGGAACATCATAAAACTAGCATTAGTTTCCTATTCTGTCAGTGACCTGGCAATGGGTTTTCCATGAATAATTTAAACTTCCTGGCTTGTTTCTCTATACTGAAAGGAAAAGTAACTTTTTAATAGAATGGTTTCATATCTAGTAGTAAACACTACCTAAAATAGGAAATTACCACATCAAATAGCCTGTCCCATTTACACTTTATAACCTTTACAAAGGTTATAGCACAACCCCTAAAAAAACATGAAAAATTGGTCCATAAGTATTATGAAACAGGAGCATTAAAAGAACAAACTTCCCTGGAATTGCTGCACTTCCTGCTAGTACGGGTTAAGAAAAGCGGGTTGAATATAAATCCTAGGAAAGAGTAACTGCGCATAGAGAGCAAGTGAAGCCTTCCACATGGTACGGCTGCAGGTTTTAGCTGTTAATGGTAACTGCATGTTAGATGTATGTGGTTTTCATTATTGGCTAGTATGTTGTTAAACACAGGCAGACCCAAATGTACACATGTATTGCATTACATTATATCTGTACAAGGAAACTATTCCCACAGCAAGCACCACTTTCCAAATCCCCAGTAATGACTATTCAAAAGAGCTTGGAGCTTACCCTATGTATCTTGTGGGACACATATTAAAGTCTTGGATCAAATGTTGCTGCTCTTTCACTTGTGATTACAAAGCTCCTGAGAGCATTAGCAACACAGCCAAGCAGAACCTACAGTACTGCAATCCTATAACCCACTTACTGTGAATTAGACAGCCCTAAGGATAAATGCCTGTCCTGACTGGTCAAGAAGAGATAAAGTGATTTTAAATACAATAGCAATTAGCAACACTAATAAGGGTTTCCATGTGGGATATTACTAAACAGGAAAGCATTACATAGAGTAGAAAACAAGGACAGTGGAGCTCTGCAAACTCAGGACTGTGTAAACATCCATGGTGGCAGTGGGATATAAACCAGAGCAGCTGAGTTCAAGAGTTAACAGCACATGAAAGGGAAGAGGAACTAAGGCAGAGGAACGAGCTCCCATCCTTCCTTTAAGCATTTAGATTTTGCTGCAGAGATGCTGCTCTTCAGCCCAGTTGATGCTGCCCAGAGAGGCGGTAGATGCCCCATCCCCAGAAGCGTTCAAGGCCAGGTTGAACACGGTTTGGAGCAACCTGTTCTAGTGGAACGTGCCTCTGCCTGTGGCAGGGGGTTGGACCAGGTGACCTATAAAGCCCATTCCAACACAAACCATTCTATGATTCTATGAACCAAGACACTGGGGAGACTGAATTTTCCATTAAGCTTATTTGTTCCTCCTCTTCTCCACTTCCACTCAGCTATTTCAAGGTCAGGCCAGATGTGGAATGCAATTTGTACCACCAGAAAATCTGCTATGGGGTATTTCTAAGCCCATCCTGGAACAAGAAATCTCTGAATCATGCAAGAAAAACTGATTCTCACAGAATCTTTAGGCAAAATTTGCAGATAAGCTTAGATAAGTATGATAGCTTCAGCTCAGATTAAATAGCCAGGTCCCTGGCTGCATCACCTGGCACCCTTCCACTGAAGAAAATGCAGTTCTGCTGATCTGGCTCCATATCTGAGGAGGGATGCCAACAGCTAAGCTGATGTGAAATATTGTTAGAAAGGACAGGGGAAAATATTGCTAGACTAATAAAAAATGGCAAGTTTGGGGTTTCTCAACCTTGTACAATTCAGGGGGTAATTCAAAAGGAATCACTGCCCATGTTTCTGTGACACAGGGAAGATAAGTGACTTCTCAGGTCTTCTCCTGGCCAAAGCCCTCAGCCAGGACCAGAGGCACTGGAACCCCAACCCATCTCACCTGGATGGGCTGCAGGCACCTCCCAGCCCATCCTGCCTTACCACCACTCTCACCCTCCAAAAGCACGAGTGAGACACAGAGCTTGCACACATGCATGCGAACACCAGCATCTTCGCTTATTTATAGAGCTACTTTAGCAGAGTGAAATAAACAGCACGAGCAAGCTTGCAAAGAACTCTCAGCATTAGCATACAATCTCTCCATTCTAAAGTCAGCATGTCCACATCAACTTGAAGTGTATGTGCATGTGGAAAGAACTCTTAGCTGTTCCCTGGTTTTTGGAGGGATGCGCATCACCAAAGATTCCTATTCTGGCAACAAGGTAGGGTCCAGAGCAGTGCAGGCTGCTGGGTTTTACTGCCTTCTTAAACTCATCTGAAAAGCCATCACTATGAGCACCAGAAAACGCAGCAAAAAAGGTTTAAATTCTGGTCTCCTAGAGTATTCCCACATCAACAAGGTTTTCTGCTGGGGTTTGGTTTCTAAGAGGAATGAGCCATGGGTAAATTCCATGTAAAGGAACTAGAGGTCAATTGCATCCAGGCATTAAGGAGCATTCCTGGCAGCTATAGTTGGCTATTTCTCTACAGATCAGGAGTTAAGGGCTTGCACATCAGCACTGGGAAAACACATGGCAAAGAAATTTGGTAGAATATTTTAATTTGAACTTCAGGCAAATGCAGTGGAGACTGAGCCATATGTGAGACTGAGGACTTGGATACTGTCCTTGCAAAGGGGGCCAAAAACTATTCATAATGGTTTGTGTTGGAAGGGACCTTAAAGCCCATCCAGTCCCAACCCCTGCCATGGGCAGGGACACCTTCCACTGGAGCAGTTGCTCCAAGCCCCTGTGTCCAACCTG
>JAOEHY010023133.1:0-37307 GCA_025447955.1 Psilopsiagon aurifrons | reverse complement strand
AGCTTGGTGTCATTGGCAAACTTGCTGAGGGCGCACTCAATCCCACTGTCCATGTCACTGACAAAGATGTTGAACAAGATGGGACCCAACACCGATCCCTGAGGGACACCACTCGTTACTGTCCCTCAGCTGGACATTGAGCCATTGACCACAACCCTTTGTGTGCCGCCATCCAGCCAGTTCTTTATCCACGGAGTGGTCCACCTATCAAATTGATGTCTCTCCAATTTAGAGACAAGGATGCCGTGTGGGACAGTGTCAAATGCCTTGCACAAGTCCAGGTAGATGACATCAATTGCTCTACCCCTGTCCATCAGTTCCATAGCCCACCATAGAAGGCTACCAGATTGGTCAGGCAGGATTTCCCCTTAGTGAAGCCATGCTGGCTGTCACCAAGCACCTTGTTGTTTTTCATGTGCCTCAGCATGCCTTCCAGGAGGAGCTGCTCCAAGATTTTGCCAGGCACAGAGGTGATGCTGACTGCTCGGTAGTTCCCCGCTCATCCATTTTCCCCTTCTTGAAAATGGGGGTTATATTTCCATTTTTCCAGTTGTCAGGAACTTCACCTGACTGCCATGATTTTTCAAATATGATGGACAGTGGCTTAGCAGCTTCATTTGCCGCTCCTTCAGGACCCATGGATGGATTTCATCAGGTCCCATGGACTTGTGTACGAGCAGGCAAAATGCCAAAACAACAAGAATAACCTCTTCAAAATGGTAAAGAATACGTATTTTGTGTATATATGAGGTCCAAGAGTTCCTAAGAAAAGTGATAGAAAGTCCTAAAAGCCTCAAATTCTGCGCTCCCTTGCCTTGATTTTTCAAACCATCATTAAACTCAGTGTGAACCACCAGTGTTCATCAGTGCTAAAAGTCCAGGAAAATGAAAGTAAATATTAGGAGAAAATGAGAGAAATTCCTAAGTACCCTGCAATTTTGCAATTTAAAACTCAGATAAGTTCAAATTTTGCTCATTAGCATTTTCATAATTTAGTATTAAAAATGTTAAAGCAATTGGGAATAAGTGCTACTGTACTGCACGTATCTGCAAAACCAAGTATGTATGTCTGTATACGTGTCCTCTCCAACACAGAGATACTAGGCTGGTTTTTGAAACCTCATAGACAAACTGGGGTAAAAACATGTCATATTTCATGAATGTTTTCTGAGGGTTGTCAACACTGAGTAGTCAAAGTAAAAAAAGGAGCTAAATGAAACAGTTCATGCCTGGAACAGGCTAGACACCAAACTGTGACAAAATCCTTTATGCATCAACAGGTTTATTTCTGAGTTTGAGAGCAGAAAAAAAGCCCTCCATGTTGGCTATTGATTTAAGGGTTTGTGTTTCAAGTCACTTTGCTGTAATCTTTTTAACAAGCTTTTCTTCTTCAGTAGATTGGGACTGTTCAAAGCACTAAATCTGAGAAGAGCTTAATCATGGACCAGCTAAACTATTTTATCCTAATTTGTTACATTTCTTATCACGTTTTCTCCTTATGCCTTCACTGAGAAATTTTCCATCAGTATGGTGTGTACCTATATATATACACACATACTTGCTCCATCATCTCTTCTTCAGATCAGAAACTCCAAAAAAAGGGGTGACTGTAATGCACAGTGCTGGTACCAAACTGGATTGCTTCATATATCTAATGACAGAATAAACCTTCCCATTTCCATCTTCCAACTATGGAACAAGCACCCAGCTTCACTTCCAGGAAGCAACTTCAGTCCTATGTTCCTTACCAGTTCTTCTGATAGCTACAATTATACCTTCTTTAAGTGAACATCAGTAAACTAGAAACCATAAATGGATCATTTGGTTCCCAATAAATCCATAATGCCCTCCTCACAAAACCAAGACTCCTTCAGTCCTTTGGCTTATCAAGCAGCTATTTCAGCAATCGAGACATACCTCTGAATTTTGTCCGTTCTTATACAACTCGGGCAAACCTAGAAGTGTTTCTGCTGAAACATCTCTATCCAGGACTCCAAAGAGAAGAGGGGGCATCGAGGTGAAGAAGAGATTGAAAAAAATCATCTGCCAGTAATCTATCATTGTGCTGCCTGAGAACCCACAGAAGAACTGGTACCAGAAGAGCAGGTTGACATAGCTCTGTGTAGAAGCAAATACAAACACAAATACAAACTCTTGCAAGCCGAACTGTGATTCCTCACACAAGCAGAAGCATTTCCTTCAGGCTGATATGATTTCATTTCTCTGGGTTGTGGGAGTTTTGAAGCTGCACCTTTTCTGGGGCCTCTCTTTTATATCTACTTCTTTTCCCTACACTGTTCCTAGCTGTTACAGTTGACCTGGACTTTAGTTTGCAATGCACAGATGATCTATGTCTCTCATAGGTCCACCTATGAGGTTTATGTAGTACACTGTTTATTAAGAGAGTCTCTCAAGAATATATTATTTTGGTTAAAGGTACCATCAGGAGACAGCTCTGCACTTTATTTCATAAAGCAGTGTATCTTAAGGTTGGTCTTCACACTGACCCACTGTGATACAGTTTTTAAAAGACATTAGGTTTCTTCAAGAACAGATTAGAGAATAATTAAGTAAACTATTCACAGCTCTGAGCACCAGATTTTAAAATTCTTTTGCAAACTGGTTGTCCACGCAGAATCAAAGGTCTCCTGTGCCTTAGTGGTACTGGGGAGATAATAGAAGAGCAGCACCCCTTTCTGGAGAGCTATTTTGCATTGAAAATTACTATCTTTTGAACTCTAAAAGGATGCTCAATCAAGAAAAAAGAAGTTTCTGTTTTCCCTATAAATGTTAATAATGATAAGAAGCAATCTTTATTCAAAATTATATATTAAAAAACCCAACCCAGATACTTTGAATTCTAAGTAAATAGTCTTTCATGCTGAGAGTGTATTTCATGTCAAATGGACTTGTTCGCACAGTCTTGTAGAAACTGTATTACTATCAGGTTTTTCCACTTTACATTATTCTTCAATGCACAGTTCATTTGCATATACATTAAATTTTTAATAAAAATGCCAGATATGACCACATCATTACTTGCAAGTGGTTCCTTTCAAATTAAATGCAGAAATTCAGTGGTTTCACAGGCAAACAGTTTTTAGTGCAATGTCATTTTATGTATGCTGGCACTAATAATCTGCTCTTCCTTATGCAAATTTTATTTTGAGGCTCATGGGTATTATTAATAAAGTTTCTTGAACTACCCTATTAAAGTTACTAAGCCTTGAGTCCTTTTCCCTCTGGAATAATGCTGTTTCAAAATATATTTAGAACCCATATTTTCCTCAATGCTTTATACAGCACATTACTAAGAAGGAGGTAGCATGCTATAAACTTGAAAATTGAAGAAACAGGAAGTCTAGATTCCCAAAAAGTAAGAGAGTATGACCTGCAAAAAACCAAACAAGTCACCCAAAATAATCCCAGCCCTGGACTTAATCTTTGCTAGGATGGAAATTTCCAGAGTCTGAATAGTCTTACCACATTTTTGTAGAAAAAGTAAATCACCATCTTTGCCAGGCGAGCATAACACCAATGTCCATGGACAAGAAGCAGTTTTTTGAGATGCTTAAATCGGGTTATTGCAAAGTCGCTAGCCATGACTGCCTTTAGTAATAAAAAGCAGAAGTCAATTTACAGTATGTCTTTCTCCAATCAACATAATGAACATGGATGTGAAAATTATTTTCTGTTATTGAATATTCTGGAATATATGCCAAACCCAATAAACCAAAACCTTGAGAAAATAGCTGGAACTTTCTCTCTCTGCAGAACTATCTATTTTTGAAAAATGAGGAAGGGGGATACATAACAAAGAATGTGGGGCAGAAAACACTGAAAGACAATAAACAAAACCTGGAAATGCTATAACAGAGAGGATTCAGAAGCCAGATGCAGACCTAATGCTGGACAGACATCTGCTCATTTTCCAGGCTTATGAGCAAACGCACGCTTGTCCATGCATGGTAATTGTTGGCTCAAAACACTATCTTTTGGCTGAAGCCATAATTAGAAACTACATACTAATTTACAACAGTAATGATACCAAATTGCATTTTTAAGATGACACTCGAGTATAGGGCTCCTATGAAACTTAAGAAGCAAGAGTCCACGTGACAAATGAGAAAAGGAAATAAATTGAAGGCATACCTGCATGCCTTCTTGGCCAGATATTCCAATTCCAATATCAGCTGCTTGAATCATACTTACATCATTTGCACCATCACCTAGAATGGGAAAACAGGAGGGATCAACAAAGATGCAAGAAAGGGTGCTTAATATGAAATGCTTATATCAGAACAAGAAAAATCCCTTAGCTATGCTGATAAATGAAGGCTATTCTGTACAACCATACGTCTTAGGTTTGAGTTACTTAGGGTAACTCATCATCAAGCAGCAAGCAATCATGACCTCTAGGCTCTGATCTTGGTGGGAACAACTTCTTTCCCAGGAGACCTGGATCCACCAGGGGTAACCCCAGTATTGGGAGCAGCTGGGTGGTGGTATGGACACCCAGACACATTCTACATCTGCATTGTTTTGCATGTTTCTGCTTAATGAACTCCTTGGACTCAGCAGCATGCTCTACAGCACCCTACTTCACTAAATTCTCTAAATCATACAATAAATTTGATTGGTGCTGACAGTGTAACAAGCCAGTTTCAGGAGTTATTCTGCTTATTTCAACTTGCAATGAAAGAATTGCTATAAAACAATGTGTTTTATACATAACCAAATTTCCATGGAAAGAACAGCTATGGTTGTTGCTTGCAGTGTGGAGATTTTGAATTAGGTTAGCGGGCAAAGCAAAATAAATGAAGTGGAAGGCTGAAGTCTTGTATTTTGTACTCTAAGGCAAAGCAAGAAATTTGAAAGTAGATCAGACACTTCTTTTTCTGTTTGGTCCAGAGAGGTGTATTTTTTAGTTTTAAGTCACAAAAATCAACTCTGTAAGCATTTTAGTGGGAACAGTTACCAAAAGTGAATCAGGAAACTTAAAGCATTTCACATTATTTGGATGTGAAAAGCAAAAGAGTCAGTGTTTAATACCACTCTTGGGATAACTCTGGTTTTATCAGTTTGGAAAATCTGACAGGAAAGAGCTTTATGAAAAGGCAAAACAGTGACTGCTACTGACTGCTTTCCATACCCAAAGGAATGTGAATGTACATTTGTACTGGTGAACATGAAAGGTACTTCTGGGAGATTCTGAATTTGGAGTGCCTTTATCTTTCTTAAATGGGGGACAGGTTTGTTCAGTGAAAGCTGAATAGGGACTTTCATATGGCTTTTGATCAGGAAAGAGTATTCAATGCTGGCTTCCCACTGTATCTATCTGAGGCACAAGGAATAGCTCATACAATATATTCCATACACTTCCATAACTCATAAGGAAAAAGCTTCCCCCTTTCTCCTGAGATTCAGAATGGAAGTACCTATCGACAGGGTCATCACTTTAAGCTGCCTCCGGACGAGCTTGACCACCATGCTCTTCTGAAGAGGCGTGGAACGGCAACACAGCACTGAGCGGCAGTGCTTCGTCAGTGTCAGGAACTTCTCCTCCAGGCCCCCCTGGAAGATGACGTTCAGTGTCTGCCCATCAACCACCAGCCCAAACTCAGGGCTTGGGGCCTCAGAGGCTGCAAATGATGCTGGGATAATACCAAAAAATGTCTTCCGTGGTTTTTCAGCCTCATAGTTCTTCCTCACCTCTTCCAAGGTTAAATTCAAGAGAGATTCACAAGTTTCCTGTGAGAAAACAGAAGCAGCTCTAGAAATAGTTATCTTCATCTCCCTTTACCGTACAGCACCTTGCAAAGTGTATATTTGTATAACCACGCCAGTGGGTTTAAGCCTATCATGTAAGCATTAGAAAACACTGAGAAGCTCATTGATTCGTCAGATTTGAGAGTCAAATCCTTCAGTGAAACACTGTGGATCTTACCAGCTAGTTCACTGTAGTGAAGAATTACTTTAAAAGAAAATAATCTTCCCATCAGGAGAACATATTTATATTTGAAATTAGAGTTAAGGAATTTAAAAACCCTCCTTTTTTCTGGTAGAGAAACAAGAGGTGCAGATTTTCAAAATTAATTGGTAGCTTTGACAGTTTGGCCTTTTCTAGGTCACAAAGCAGGTGTGTGTCAAACGCACATTTCTGTTAGGGAAAGAAATAAAGCTTCATATTGCCCAGCACTGTGCCACAAACACAAACTAAGCCTTTCCCTCTTTGCAGATCTGCCTCATTTTAGAATAAGTCCCCTTTTAGATGCAAACAACTGGAATTGAATTAGTATCAAATACAAAAAGATTTAAGGTGAGCACTTTTATTTGTCCCATAAAGATCTCCTAAATTGGCACACTATTATCAGAGAAAAGCCAGAATGATCTAAAAGTATTTATGCTGCCTGTTAGTACTAAAAGTCCTTTTTCTATGGCATGGCACTGAATACCTGAGGAGCTAATCACTCCCTCTTTCACCTTTTCCTTCAGCTTTATTGAGAGATGATTCAGTTCTAAAATGTTATTTTCACATTATGTTGCATAATGTACACGTGTAGGATGTTTGCAAGATTCAAATTACACTTAAGTGGGAGGTTCTGGAATCAAATGTACCTCTGACATCTAATAAAAACCTGCATCTAGCCTGCGCACTTAAAACCTACAAAAGAAATATCAAAGCAGCATCATCTTTCCATGAACAAACCAAAAATTGCAGTGGAAATTCCTGCTTTGCCTTGGCTTTGCTTTTTAAATGAATGCCACAAATGACCTCCTTGTGTTGCTGCTTCCTGGGAGATACTTTTCAACATTTGAATAAGCTGCTGGGCTCAGGGGGTGAAGAGAGCCCCTTCCCACTAAAGCCAATTCAAGGGTTAATTCTGGTTAAATTAATGAAGTAAATGCTTTGTATGCATTATTTGTTTTTCCCTGCTGCTGCCATTAGGAGATCCTCTCAGAGCCAGTGTCTCAGCTTCATTCTGAAGGGAGGGAGCTAAATCTTGTGGAGCAACTCCAGTGCCCACTGAACCACCCATATTCACACCAGTGCCCATATACACACGGCTTGCATCTGAGACTGGATCAAGGGTCATATAGGGTGCTATGGGTAAATGCTCATGCCTCTGATTCCAGGAGCCAGGGTGCTCCCGCCTGCAGCATTTCTCTGACAGAAACCATCTTCTAATTTCCATCCTAAATATATTCACTCTGCTTCCCGTTAAAGCAGATATGCGTATCAAATGAAATTACACATTGAAGCAAGGAATGCATTCCGTGCCAAATTCTGTATCATCTATGCATGTTTCCCTATTTCCATGACATTAAAAGAGACAGACATTTGCATAGGATTTTATTCTTATTTGGAGAGCTACTAACTGCAGACAAATCATTTAGAAAGTAGGCCATCTATATGCTCTATACAATTCTCTATCACAAGAAAAACAGTCAGCATTTTAACTACAATTAATCCTCACAATAGCTTTATAGAGAAAAGCAGGTTTGTGTCATTAAACCCTCTTTTGTGGGGAAGAAAAACCTGAGGTAACCAAGACTTTGTTGAGGCTCCTCTCATGTAACTCCTTATACCATGGAGTATGGGCCACACGTGTAGGCTGCATAGAAAGGATAAAGCAGCACACTGGGAAAAGGGCAGTGACTACTGCCTAGAGCGCCCCTGGGCAATCCAGTGCTATAAGGGAAGTAAGAAGACACTAGCAAGGAAATAAAGAAGGGCATCACAGCTGCATTTTGGACCCTGCTTTTGGGTTTTAGAAATGCAACGGGTCTGGTTTAACCATAATGCGTGAACTCACTCTTCCTTAAATCCGTCTCACAAAGCCATTTCTCCCACCAGGATGCCTGGAGGGATAAAGGGTTAGGCTGTGCACAGTGGTGGCATTTCTGTTTTCAGAAAGCAAAGTGTGGTTTTCCTTTCACCCTACATTCACAAACCTGCTTCATAAACTGCAAAAGCCAAGGTTGTTTTTCCAAAGTCTTGTACTTTCACCATCCTCAATGGCATTTATCCTCTTCGAAGGTTAGGACTCTTACTTTCTCTCTTCCATTCAGACAGTTTCAGCAATAGCCATAGATTACACCACAGGCATTTCACTGTATTTCAGTGAGTCACAGGAGCTGACAGATGCCCCTTGAAGTGGTTGTCCTCATTTTGGAGCATGTTTGCTTTGCCTACTGCCTTGTTTATTGCCCATGAAAATTCGGGGAATATCTGTACACATCAACAACTATGTCAAGAAAGTGATTATTTTTTAACTGGCCCACAAGAACTATATTCAGGTTTCCAAGAAGGTGAAATGCTGTTTACACAAAAAATACTGGATTAAATTGTTCACTATAAATTTCTGATGAAACCTAATCCTATTAGGGAGCATACAACTAGAAAGTTTAATTAAACTGAAATTACACCTACATACTTTTTCCAGACTGAATCACACAGTACTTTCCAAATATCTTCCTACAGGTAGCACAAAGGGTTAAAATATCATTGTAACTGAAATTCCCATTACAAGATCAAAAACCAGATATCAATATTATTGAGGAATCAAGCAGTTTATTTTTTAAAAAGAATATTTTAATTTGGAAAAATCATAGGATCATAGAATAGTTAGGGTTGGAAAGGACCTTAAGATCATCCAGTTCCAGCCCCGTTGCCATGGGCAGGAACACTTCACTCTAAACCATGCCACCCAAGGCTATGTCCAACCTGGCCTTGAACGCTGCCAGGAATGGAGCATTCACAATTTCCTGGGCAGCCCATTCCAGTGCCTCACCACCCTTATAGTAAAGAACTTCCTCCTTATATCCAATTTAAATCATTGTATTTTAATTAAATAAAACTCTACCTGTCTTGTGCTTCTATTCATCCTGTTACATGTGATCTAAAGGGTTTCTGGCCTAATGCTGCTATGTAAGCTTTAGGTCAGCTGTTTTATGTTGAATGCAGACTAAAGCAAAACACTGTCAAGCTGCAAAGAGAGGGAAAGATAGTAAATTGTGTGTCTCTCTACTCACCTTACTTTCAGTGTTAATGGTGAAGACAGTGTCTCTTTGGTTCAAGAGCTTACAGGAATATGCAATGTTAACTGCTGTTTCCTGTTTGTCTCCCGTCAGCACCCAGATTTGTATCCCGGCTTCTCGAAGAGCTGCAATAGTGTCGGGCACTCCGTCTTGCAGCCGATCCTCAATCCCTGTTGCTCCTGGGAAAACAGGAAAAGAAGTTATCTAGTTTTCTTTCATTCGGAAAAAAATTTTCTATTTTCTTTTTTAAGAGGAGGACTTTGACTTCCAGTCACGATCCTGAACTTAATAAGAGCTGATCCAAGATATTGTCCAGCAAACAAATACACAGGCACAAGATCTGCATTTGGATTAAGATCTGAATGTGCCAGCAACCAAGTTCTGGCATTTCATTTCACTCGTTGCTAGAACAATGCATTTCATTTCTTTTTAATAATCCAGAATGACAATGTACTGGCAGAGAAATTACACCATATGCATTTTTAAAGTACTGCATTAATTCCTATCAAACAACCAGTAGAAGATGAACTTTGACTATTTAAATGAATGCTATCCTTTTTGTCAAGTCAAATGCTTCACCCATCAAAGGAAGAAGCTCTGAAACAGTAAGTTTTCTTTTTGAAAATATACAAACTCAGAAGCAGGTGAAAGCACCCATCCTGATAACAAGTCACCATCTGTATGTTACAATATTTCTCCTCTTCTCTCTTCCACTAGAGGTCAGTTTGAAGATGCAGCACCTCTGATACGTTAAACATTGATTTAAGCTGAAAAACCCACTTCTTGTGAAATTAAGAATGAAGACACATAAGATCCTTAAGATTTGGCAAAGGAAACAGATTCTGACAAGATCAACATTACCCCTTATGTGGTTCTGCTTATGGCATTTACTACTATTACTTTTTTAAATCACTGCAGAGATTATGGGAAGCCATAACACTAATATCTTGCAATCACAGAAATTCAGGATAATGAAGTATGAGCACCGATTGTATTCACAGAAAGATGAAACTGAGATAACTCCAAAAATCAAAGTCCTAAAGAGCAAAATGTTTGGAAACAAAATGAATTACTCCATAATCCAACAGAATAGTATTAGAAATGAGGGTGATGGATGATGCATAAGTGCCAATGAATATAAGCTTTAACATGGAATATCCTTTTACAGAGTGACAGTGCAACAGCAGCAGGTACTCACTAGCAAAAATACCTATGCCTTTAAGTTACAATATTTTATAATACAATTTAGTTAACAGAATTCCCTTGGAATTTGTGCTCCAACTTGAAGTTAATTTATAATATTTTTAAGGTTTATCTAAGGACACAGACATATGACTGAATTATGGGAACTTCATTATCTACTGTATCAGCTAAGCTGCAGTAACAGCTGATGTGCATGGTTTTTGCTCCTGGCACATGATATTTTCAGTACACTTTTTCAAAGTTAATGCTGCTTGAAATGTTTAGACACTGTCATTGGTCTGTATACCCTAGCCCTGAGATATCCAAACCTCAGAGGAAGGCTTTTTGATATAAATTAGTATAAGGTGTTGTCTGTCTGATTGCCAAGAATATCACAGGAGAGCAAGTGAGAAACTTCATGCAATGACAATTTTTATTTTTAGCTACCCAGCAAGGTGAGTTTGGTCTCCAGATGCTGTGCTGTCTCCATTAGCAGCTCATCTCTGTTGTCAATTGCAGCTTCTGCCTCCCGACGAAAATTGGCCCATTTCTGAAAGTCATCTTCATTCAAGACCTGCAGAACGCAATTTAAAACAGAGCTCATTTAAAATTTAAATAAGAGAAGAATGCAAACATTCTGGATCACAAAGACTTAATTCCTACCCAGGCTGGTAAAGAACTGTGTCTCTTTAAAATAAAACAAACTTTTCCAAAAGAAGACTGCAAGAACTAGTAGCAATGAGAAAAATTGAGCTGCTTTCCTGTTTGTATACATGGCCTACAGCTGAGACTTTAAAAACGTGACCTAGAGAAACTCTTGAACTCGCAGCCCTTCATTAGGACTCTGAAGTGGAAAACACAGTTTCTGAAGGTTGCTATGTGTTTCTGCAGGTCTTGAATATGACCTATGTGCTGCACATAGAAAACTTTAGTATTACAGTATCAGGCTAAGATGTACTAACCCAGTCTAAGGGCAAGATTTTTGAAAGCTGAATGCCAAGCAAAACAGAAATAGGTTGGCTCCTCTGTGGGCTTTTTGTTTCTTTCATGGAACCACTGCAGAGAAGGTCAGCTAGAGTTACCATAAGAGATATAGAAATTAATGTTTTGAGACTGACCGACAATCCATCATCTGCTCACACTGAGGAAAAAGCGAAAACAGACTGCAGAGCAACCAGATAGCGGGACAACAAGATGGGTTGTGCCTGACTTGTTCTTTGAAGCAGAAAGAATTATAACCAATATATTTTTATAATAAACCTATTGATATGCACAGAGCAAAACTGTAAACAATATCAGTCTAATGCCTTCCTACCTTCTTAGCTATGCACAGAGTTCGTAGGCCATCACGGGCATAGTAGTCCAGATGCTTCTGTGTTTTTTCTTTTATTCTTTTCATTCTCTTCTCTGTGCTAACATCATCTGTGGAATACAAGGGTAAAAATCAGTTTAAGCACAGACCATTTCAGTACCCAATGGCCTAAGGTTAAACAGGAGTGGGCATTAGTAAACACTGTATTCCAATATAATAGCAATTCCTTTAAAAGCCCAGAAATGTTGGCAGTGCATAAGCTGAAACCTGCTAAAGATGCTCATTTCCCTTAAGACACTGTGGTTTGGAATTGTTTGTTTGTTTGTTTGTTAATGTTATAGCACTCTTGCTGACAAGCTGAAATACAATGGTCAGTCCCTTATGACAGCATTATTGCAGAGTACACAATCCATGTGGGTTAGCTCTGTCAGTGAATTTTAATTAGCCCATTCCATATTCTGAGCACTACTCAGGTTAAATGAATACCTCACTTCAGATTTGCAAGGATAACACTAGAGAAATATTTCATGCAGAAAGGAGTACTGCAAACTTCTTGTGCTTCTTTATAGGAGACACAACAAAAATAGCTCATTGGCTAATTACCTTTGGCAGAATCTTCTAGCAAGTCCATTATAGCAGAGTCAGCTCCTTTGGTGTAGACGACAATCTCTTTGGTTAGAGGGTGTTTCACCACTACAGACATCCTTTTCCTTACTGAGTCAAATCCCAAAGTGTAGAGAATATCGAAAGTCAGGAGCGTGCCTTGTGGCAACCTTACGGTCACCTGTTCAGGGGTTCTGGACACTAAAGTAAAGCTGTATGCTTGGGCAGCATAGACAAGTGCTGCCTCATCTGGGCTCTCTGCCTCATAACAAAAGTCTGTTGGCAAAGAACTGTTAGTCACAGATTTGAAAACTTCATCCAAGGAAGCACTACCAATATCTGCATTGTCCTTGCCCTGGAGTGCGTTGCCTCTACCGCTGGAACAGCAGTCATCATTGCCACAGCAATCCAACTCAGCAAGCTGCTCCTCTGTGTTCCTTGCACTTAAGCTAGCACCTAGGTCTGAACTGGACTGAGATGATGAAAAAGACTGACTAAGGCTTGCTAATTTTAGCCGCTGAAATATCTGGTGAATCTTCTCCAGAGTGATTCCTGAAGGTTTTACTGGTGGTGGGACCGTGACCTAGAATTGTGAGAAAACCTATGGTTAAAAAAGAAATAAATGTGAACTACAAGATACTTTTCTAAACCTCAATATATTTTTCTGTTTCTAAATGATGATAATGAGAAAATGAACTTTTTTCTTTTTTATTTTTTTATGTAACTGTAAGGAATTCAGTAGAGGAGTCACAGGTGAGTTGGCATCCACAGTTGATGGTGATTTGTATCTCTACCTCTGAAGCAGAGATGGAATCAAACCCCTTGTAGTTCTGTCAATAGCCTGAGAGATCAGAGAAAACTTAGTATATTCAACATACTTCTTATAGCATATGTAATAAAAAATCTAAAAGAAAAAGTGAAGATACTGTGGTAGCCATAGCTATTCATCAAACGTAAAAAGCCATGTTAGGAAGGCATATTCACAGGCAAGGAAAGAGTAGGTATTACAAAAAAAGTTAAAGAACTAGAGGAGAACTTCCAAACAAACCATTTTTCACCATTTCAGGTTTCACAGAACACTGCAGTATGTTGTTAAATGAAAGCATAATCAAATTTCCTCATACACTTGAAGTTAGATTACCCTTTGTCTTGGCTCAGTAGCTGTGGAGACCAGGACTGTATTGCAGATGGCAAGGGCAAGAAAAAAGTCAGTAAGGGATGTGGAAGTCTTCATATGTATAAAAGGAGAAAGGTTTTCAGTCTGGAGCGCAGCTTCTCTCACTCGCCTCAGCAGCCTGCTATCAGGAGTCACATCCTTTTCCTGGAAGAGAAATTACTTAATGAAGATTTTTCCCATTCGCCTTTGTCCTTAAGGAAGAACTATCAACATGAGAGCTGCTTCTAGCCTGTTATTGAATTTACATCTAGAATTATGTAAGGCAAACACGTTTTGTATTTGACATCTAGGGAAAAAAGGATTCATTGCTAAAAGTTGTATGACTAGATAATTTGAATGAAATGCATCTTGGAATAGAAGATGATTTCAAAAATGTATTTCTTGTGAGACCCACTAGAAATCAAAAATAATCTATGCTGTGCCCCCAACTTTGAAACTGCTGACTACTGAACTAACGGCCATTCCAGATGGAAGTTGTCTTGGGGTCTCCCATTTCAGTTTGGGAGCTGATTGTTATTTCAACAGAGAATATACTGTGCTTATGGCTTGGTTATAGCAGTATAATTTTTTGTTTCCAGAGTCATTTTGCTTTATGCCCAGAAGAAGCAGCTGTCTCAAACTGTTCTTCCTCAGTTTTTACAATACATACATACATACTTCATTTGTTCCTGAAATGTTACTGTAATTTTATTACCATGCTCCTTCTAATCAAACCTAAATTTGCAAGCCAAACTACTTAATGTCACTTACTTATGATTTAATTTGATGTAGGGCTATGGGAGTATTACTTTTAATGGAAATTTCATCTAGCAGAGCCATAGTTACCAAAAGCTTCCAAATTTTAGAGAGATCTTCTTGTAAGCCAACGCTTTTGGATGCCTTCTTTAAGGAGCTGCCAAAGTGATTTATCTGCTTTCTAGTTCATCTCAGTTATTACCCTCTCATCCTTCATTCTGGCACAGTTTTCCTAAGTTCCTTATATATGCAACAGAAGTCAGGCGTTCACCTTCATGGCTGTGTTGTGCTGAGCTCAATATGTTGCATAGTAACTCCTGCTTGCTGAAGTGAATTGTGGTTCTTAAATCATCCTAATAAATACAAATAAATCTACTGTTCATTTTGCAGCATAGAGCGCAATTGAAATCCAAAGAGGGAATGAGGCTTTGCACTTTCTCTGCTGCAGGCAGCTATGGTTCCTGTGGCCCAGTGTTTTCATGTTTTTTTTGTTTCATATATGGAGAAATGTTTTAAGTATAGATGCAGTCATTTCTCCAGCAAACTGATGCACACTGAGGATAAGCCTGATTTATTTTGTTATCTTCTCTGGTCTATTAAAAGGAATCTGATGCTGAAAAGATAAAGCTGTCATTCTTTTACAATATTGCACTGCAGGAGACAATTTCTATGGGTAACTCTCTGTTGCCAATATCGTGCTTAGTCCATATTGGAATCTCAAATAGCTTAACTGGAGAATTCTAATGAAGAACACATATGCATAGACACAATTGTCGAAACGGTTATGCTGGGAATTATATTAGATTCAAAACATGAAAGACCAAAAACTCACTGACTTGGCCAACTATTCGTATAATGTCCTTGTGCATTTTCACAATTAGAATGAACCTGATGAGCCACAAATTACTACTCACAGGTCTCAGCCTCTCCTACCTGTCACTATCCCACCTGATCTCTTTTGCATCTCTGTCTTCAACATCTGCCTCTAGTACACGACAAAATTACAGTGCATTACTGGGTATTCCACCTTAGCAGAAAAATTCTGAACTCAAAATTTTCCTCTGGAAAAATAGCAAACTGTAAGGTCAACTGTGGCCTCAGAGACAGGTTTTAAGAACAGTGATATATATATATATACATATATATATAAAAATATCAGAAAAGATTCTCTCATTTTCTTTTTCACAGTGAAAATAGGGCGACCCGAACTTCCAGCCTCACGGAACTTCAGGAGGTAAAATTCAGACAAACAAGTCTGTTCATTGACTAGCCTGAATTTGCATAAAAACAAACAAACCAAACTAAACAAAAAAGTTAATTAAGCACCACTCATGATGATGTTCAGTTAAATTTGCCAACTTTTCAGTGTTAGCATTTTTTTAGTGAAAATGCTGATGCTATAAAATGATTGGTGCCATTCAGTTTCTAAAATATCTTCGTCAATTTTATAGCATCTCATCTAATATATGACACTAAAACATTGTGACAACAGAACAATTGAAATCTTCATGAGCTGCTTTTAATAGCAAGACACTTTATTAGAATTATTAAATCTAGAAGGAAATGCACTGTCATGATCTTAATTCATAAGAATACCTAAAAAGTAGACTGAGTAAATATTAATTCTCTATCTTCCTTTGTTCAAAGATGTATTTTTTTAAGAGACTTTGACTTCTGAAGTACATTCAGGCCCATGGTAGTCTCTGTAACTGGAGCACTCAAGATGCTCCAGATCTGTAGTAAATTACAAATGTATCAGAAAAGGTGACAAAATTTCCAAAGCACAGGAATCACAGTGGCACAGAAAATTTTATTATCCCCATTTCATTAATAGGGAATTGGCTTGCCTGGTAAAGAAAGATTCCACTATGCATCATTTGAAGGACATCAACACACATTACCCTCTCTGGGCAACTACTACATATTCATATTTGTCATAGAGGTTAAACAATTTATCCAGATAGAGTGACACCTATTAGCAGCTAAGGCTGGTTATTTCCTTGACAGAAGCCTAATCTTCCTCTGCAAAGATCTTCGATACAAGTTCCTCAGATACTGTTTTTACAGTGGAAAAATAAAAATAACATGGCAGTGTATTTATAGAAGAAAATGAAGATGTCTGGCAGTAAAAACTGTAATTGGTGAAATATGCTGGCAAGAAATTAATTTATCACATTTAAGAAGTCTTATGAGGACCACAAGAGGTCCTCAAAAGTCACTACCTATGGGATTCTCAAGAACCAGTTGAGGGGCTCTCAACATCCCATGAGGACTAATCTCGCAAATGTTTAGGATAACAACTGACAAACACCTCACATTCCAAGAGCTGAAGTACTGACTGATATCTGCTACACGACAGAGGAACTAAATGGGGCAAGTAATATTTTATAATAAATTTACATTCTCACCAAAAAAGTCAGTAAGTCAAAAACTTTGCCAAATATTTTGAGAATTTTGAAGGCTTTTCCAGGCATTTAGCTTTAATTTGAGTTCTAATTTTGAAAATGTTTGACATCGTCCTAGAGTCCATAAAAGCTTTCTCAGAAATGTCTGTTAAAAAAGCTTTCAAGAAGAAAAGAACAATCTGATTTTAATTGGGTTGTTTTAGGTTTAGAGACATTTCAGGTCTAAAATTTATCAGAGTCCAAGATTTTCCTAGAATTGCAATGAAGACAATGTGTGCTTCCAAGTCAGTACATGCGGGCTGAGGCAGAGGCCACCTAGGTACTGAAGGAGGACAAGGCTTTTCAGCGTCTTGCAGATTTCAACATCTTGCAGGGTTTAAGACCTTATCCTGATGAGTCCTTTTAGTTTAATTTCTATTACCTTTGTGCTGCTTTCCCTCTTTTGCCTTGAAAAATGCTATGTTTATCTTTTGACACACTCCCAGACTCCCAGAACTGCTCTGGAGGGTGAAGCTTGGCCATTTTGCAAGCACAGTGCAGGAGTGACTAAACTTTGTTTAACAGAGATGATATGTTGCAGTGCTAGATGTACATGAAGCTTGCAGCTTTCTGAGCTATGTCTGAACTCAGACTTCAAAGCCATATTCTCTTCCCAACCATCATCTCCCAGGAGGACCTGGGCCTCCTGTTTCTGCAAAGCCAGGCTTCAGACATATCTCTAGGTCCTCTTGTACAAGCCCAGCCAAGAATCCTCACTCATTTATCCTGGCATTTTGATGAACCAGAACAGCACAAAAAGCTCACTCTGATTTGTGCAAAGTACCTCTTTCTTACTGTTATGAGCCACAGCCTCTGTCCTTGGACCCTAAACTCATGTTTCTCCCTCCTGTCAAGCAACCATCACAAAATCTCACCTGTATGTCCCCACTCTTCTGCTGCAGTCTTTGAGACAGGGACCCAGATTCCCAAACCCTCACCCAGCTCCCTGCAACTGCAGCCTGCACACTCCAAGAGAGGATCCCAGTGCTTTGCCTCCTTCCTTCAGCTCCTGTAGGACTTGGATTTCTCCTGTCCACCTATTAGCTTCCCAACACAAAATACAACAGAAAGAACTTAGAAGCATTAGCTTGATCTGTTTGTACTCACAATGGGACTGCTGAATGCGACTTGAGACTGGTTGCTGTCACGACGACCAAGCGACTTGTTCCTTGTATGCCCCTGAAGATGAGCCCTAGCACTCTGGCACCTCCTTAAAGGTCTCGTGGTCCTCTGTTTAAAAGTGCCTGGTGTCTCAATATCAGTTGGAGGAAGAGTGAGGTGCTGAAGTTTTGCAAAGTCCTCATTATCTAAACCCAACTCTTTGTGGGTTTCCAGGCGCCTGGCTGTAAAAAGAGAAAACAAAACCTTATTTCTTACTCTGGGTTATTTTTTTTTTTTTTTTGATTGCCTGGGAGGAATTCCTTGGCTGGTCAGAAAAAACTAAACCAAACCAAATCAAAGCCAGAACATCTCAGGAGCCAACACCAGAAAAACTTCACTATCCACTTCAGTCACTGGCAGCTCCCACTCTCCAATGATTATTATTGCAAGAGAACAAAAATACACTTTCAAACCAATCAGTCACTTTTATGGACCTCTGCTGATGCTTGGTCTCTTTAGTTGCATTTTGCAGTTGACTGGAAGATGAGAGTGAAATACGGTAATTCACAGATTTGTTAATATTTTCAGTCACAGAGCAAAAACATCTTTTTGGCAGCTGCTTGCCAGCTTAATAAAATCCTTTGTGCTATGTAGAGAGAAAGCGACCAAGAGTGGACCTGAGTCAAACCCCCAGATTCAGAGCACTGAACGCCAAGAGACTTCAGATAAGGACTGCAACTAGGGTCAACTCAAGAAAATGTGCAGCTGTAGCTTTCATATCACACAGAAGACTATGGTAATTACTTTTGGACCCACTGAGTTTAATTACTGACTAATCTCAGTCTGTGAGCTTATAAAAGGTTGGCTGGCACTCATTTAGAAATGAAAGAGAAAATTTTCTCTCTGCATGCTCAAGTGGGTATTGAATGCAGGGCAGAGCCTGAGATGCCTGCAGAGGGAACTGGAAAACTTTTCCCATCTGACTTCTGAATCATTTAAAACACCTTCACTTTCATGACTCTCTAAAAGGAGTCCCTCACTAAAGGAAGACAAATTCACAAAGTTCTACATTCAATCAGGGGCTCATTAGGCTTAAATACGAATATTTAAATTAATAACATTTAGTTGCTTAGAGTGAAAAGCTAATACAAAAAAGTCTCTCACCGTTTTCCTGATGTGAAAATTCAATTCCATCAACAGTACATCGTCGGAACACCATTTTGTTTTCTGTTAGTGTCCCAGTTTTGTCTGAGAAAATATACTGGATTTGCCCAAGATCTTCAGGAATATTTAGGGCACGGCACTGTATGGGCAAATCTGCTTCTTCATCATACAGGTCAAGGTCATTGTGAATTAAGAAAACTTGTCCCAACTTGACTAACTCGATGGACACGTAAAGAGAAATTGGTATTAAAACCTGAAAGAATTTAAATTGTTATTGTGGGTTGATCCAAGTCTTACTGCTTTCTATCAGCAATGTCCTGGCTCAAGTATGCCAACATTTTGAAACAAACAGCTCTTCCTAGAGACTGTAGGACTCAGTAATACTAGTAGTTCAGAGGAGAAAAAAAATCCTTCACAGAACAGCAGTGGATAAACAAGGACAATAAGTGGCAAATTTAACAGAAAATTCCTATAATACAAAATGCAAAGATGGGTCCCTCAGAAGATGCTCTTAAAAAGCACATTGTCTGGACTAAGAAGCATGCTTGCCCTTACCCTCCTGAAAGTCTGAAAGGGATGCAATAGCACAGACTAACTCTTAATGTAAAAAAGTTCAACAAGCAATTCCTTTGCATGCAACACCTCCCACTCACTAGCTTCCCTGCCCTGAATAATGAATTCTGAAGATGCACAAAATATTCTGTTTCAGTAATGAAGAATAATCCCCCAAGAAACCTCTGAGCAGCTCTGAAAATTCTTGCCACATTTCATTCATATTAAAGAAATTCTGTCTACTTAAATCTCACCAATTACCTCAAGAAATCTGGAAAGTGAATGTGATTTTTTTCCACCTGTCCCATAAAACGTTCTCTCCCAATTAGGCTTAATCAGACTCAGATATGCAAGCATCCTACTTCTAATTTAGTTTCTTTCTTAAACCAGCTGAACTAAATCTAATTATTATTCCCTGTTGGGAAAAAATTACAAATTTTTTTTCACTGTTTTCCTGAGATATTAACTGGCATTCTATTTTGGAATTCTGGACATAAGCAGGAAAAAAAAAAAAAAAGGAAAAGCTGACATTTAGATGTAAACATCCTCTCTATTGCATGTGCTAAAGATTCTGGAGTTATTTAAAGATATAATACGCATCCTTCCTATCTATATCATTGTGGGTTTTAACTGTGAGAAAGAAAAATCTGCAGTTAGAAAGAAAGAAAAAAGAATTCATTATTCTACACGTGCATGATTTGAAACTCCTAACAATGTTTTCAAATAGGATTAAGGAGGTGCTGCACCACTGTTAGTTGATATTAATTGTTCACTAGTGATTATGCTCAGGATTGAACAACTTCTTCCTTGAAGAAGGATTTTGTCTTTTACCTGCAACAGGATTATCATTGTCAAGAACATGTAGAAACCGGCAAGAAATGAAGACAAAAAATTGCCATTCTCATCTGGGACATCATAAGGTGGATGCTCTGAGAAGTTTCTAGTCCAAATGCCATGACCTGTAGGAGTGATATACAATACTGAAATATGCTGAGAAGTAAGGTTATTAACAAAGCTTCTGAAATTTGCAGATATGGACTGCTATGATAATTAAAAAGAAAGAACATTTCTAAAGCAACAGACCCCAAGCAATGCTGCAAACCTATTGGAAAACACAAAGTACATGCAGAGTTCTATAGTATATGAATGCAATTGATATGCTAGTAAGAAATGAGTGGTCATGGATATTTTTCTTCTCCTCTCCTTCAGCATGTTCCCCAGGGCTCCCAGCTCTGCACAGATCTTTCCTCATTCTACATCTTACTGCTGGAGGACTCCATGTCTACTGCTAATCTTTAAAAATTCGCAGGGCTGAATACTCACATTCCTCTTCCCAACAGAAAGGAAATTTGGAAACTGTATGGAGACAAACTGAAATCTTCCTTATCCTTCCTGACTGCTCAAGATTTCAATTTGTCTTTTTTAGGGTTTACAACCCCCCGATAGTTTGGGCAGCTTGTTTTTACATTCCTTTCAATCAAGTCATACCCCAAAGCTGCTTCTTCCCATGTCTTAAGTGTCGGTAGATATCACTGCACTTCTACAAAACAGCCTTCATTAGAGGACTTAACAACATCCCATCACGATTATTTAACCACCTTTCAAGCTGTCTTACTGAAATAAACTTTGCTCAAGGATGTTACTAAATTTATAGCATCAGAAACTTCACACAGAATTAGGACAAACAACTTGGTGTCCCTCATTGCATCATTGCTACAGATGCCAGAAACCTCTACTTGTTCACTTCCCGTATCCAACTCTGATAAAACTTACATTAACATCAGTTAAGGAAGCAGTTGCTTTGCAGCATCTGTCTACTGAAATGATGCCAAAGAAATGCACACTATCCTCTCTGCTGGAGACCACAACTGGTCTGAGCAAGGTCAACTATGCTCTATAAACCACTCGTTACCCTATTTTTCCACTGTGTGCAAGAAAATTCCTTAAAACTGATCCACCAGTGGTATTTCTTCCTAGAATCCTACATTTAGACAAGGCTGCAAAGCAAGAACTCATAGTAGATCTGCAGGATATTTTGAATGGAGGAAATGGACTTGTTAATGTTTATGTTTCACTTATCATTCAAACATTTTGTGTTTGGGTTTTCTGTTTGCATTGGGTTTTTTTGTTTGTTTGTGTTTAAAACCTGATCAGATAAATTGTTTATTAAACGTTGAGACCACTTTACAACTTAAATTTAAGGACATTTCTCAAGGGTGCTTACACACTAAACAATGACTAATCTCTACATTTACATGACCAGCAGCCAGGAAACAATGAGTGTAAAGTGTCTTTCTGCCTCTCAGGGCAGCCTATGTTATCTTTAAAGCAGCGACCTGTTCTGAAGTCAGTGAGTTTAAACTTCTGCCCTTTCCTCAGGATTAAGAGATCCCTGTTAATCCTGACCTGCCTGAGACAGACTGCAATCAGGGCTGGAAGTCAAGCAAGTGCTTATATGCAGTGAAGATGATGTTTTTGAAACTAGCAATCTAATAAACTCTAGTCAGATAACCCCAGTTACTACATTCAAGTGTGCTCACTTGCAGGGACCTCAGCAAAATGCAGCCTGTTCCTACTTAATTAGTTCAACTCACAGCCTTTTCTAAAGGGGTTTTTGAGAAGGAAGGAGGCTGTCAAGACTGTAAACTGGGTGAATTAGCCACGTGCATCTCATGGGTTGCAAACAGGGTAGCTCTAACAAACATCTCTCCTGAACATATTAGAGGAAGGTGTTACTGAAATGAAGGTAAAGCGACATCATTTTACCTTTGTTATTATACACAAGGAACAAACATCCACTCAGGAGGCAACTCTCATTTGGCAAGTACCAATTCCTGCAATGCATTAACCCAACGACTTTCACTTGCTAGCTTTACACACACTTTACCACAGTGGAGATGGATTTTAACTGAAATAATTGTAGCCATGGATGAATTTTCTTCCATCTGAATTGCTCAGGTTTTCCATTTTAACTTGTCAATTGGAAAAACCAAGCAGTCCAAAGAACATTCAGCTCTAGATCTGGCCTCACTCATGTCTGTAAGATCAATTTTAACCACCATTTAATAAAAAACAATGAAACAGAGGTTTATTTTTGTCAGTGCTTCATACCTACAGCTCCAACAAGACACATCACAAACAGGAGTCCCACACATAAGAAAATATCCATATTCATCTGTCGCTCTATCTTGCTGCGCTTGTAACGAGGACCGCTGTTATTTAGCATGGCCTTAGTTTCATGACCTTCAAAACACAAATGAATATCATCACCTTTATGTAATATTTTGCGGGTTTTAGTGTGCTGTTTCTAGCTTGTTTTTTTTTTGTTGGTATTTTTTTCTTTTTTAAGTATTTCTCTCATAAAATGAGAGCAGGATATTCATGACTAATATTCATTTGACTCTATTTTCATCCAGTAATTTCACTGGCCATCTTCTTTTATAACTGAGTAGCACAATATATATTAGAGACTAAATCTAGAAGTTTACAAATGATCTTTAGGTCCTTCCCAACCCTAACTATTCTATGATTCTACATTACAGATTTCAGCTGTCATACACATTTTACTTTCCCAAAGACAGCAAATTCAGTAGGATCACAAGGTTTATATCAATACCCCAAAATCAAACCTCCTTGATAATGAAAGGAAAAAAAACGATAATAATATATTTTTGTATTTTATAAACAACTTGATTAGGTGTTAAACCAAGTCCTGAAATCTATGCTTGAATGTTTTTCAGCAGCTATTTAAAAGCCACTAAACACATTGTGTGCATTAACTTAAATGAAATCCAACATGCCAGATCCAGCAGTGACAGACACTGAAGTTATGTAGTTTTTCTGCTATGTAGTTGTGAAGTGCTAACAAAGCAGTAGGACAAGAAACACCCACTCCCAGCCCCCCAGCCCAATCCTTTAAACTTACCAAATTAGAATGAGCTAGTATATATGTAATGGGAAAAGGAGTGCTGTGAGAAGCCAAGAAGCAGAAATTGCTTTTATCTAAATGTTATCTAAACTGTGGCTACTCAACTGGGATATTTGATTACCATCTGTTGCTATATTAAGTGGTACCTTTAGTATTTATTTTTATAGTAATTTTTCTTGAAAATAGAGACCCTGTAGACTTGTATTTAGTTTTCATTTGTATGTGTATGATGTGTGTGAGAGGGCCTGTTTTCTAAACTACCTACTGACTTTCTCTAGGGAAGTGGTTGGAACTAGAAGCTGGAAGTTAAGTGTGATTCAATCACTCCTGCTGGATTCATTCCAGGTTTACATCAAAGGTTATTAATTGAGGCAGAGAGTGAGAGAGAAAATTACTCTCCAGCCTTATGTTCAGGACATTCACCCAAGAGCTGGGACTCTTGGCTTCCTGTTTCAATTCATATGTAATTATTTACACAGCCTGGAGCTATGTCAGTGGGAGCAGCTTATACTACCAATGCTCCTTCCTTTCCAACTCACTTCTGTGAACATACCCACACTTTCCACATAGTCAGGTATTCATGGTAGAACTTGTGAAGCAGGAGATGTATGTTCACTCCCATACAGGCAGAACTGACAGCAAAACCCAAGTCTTCCCTTCAGTGAACAAATGTTATAATCAGCAAGCTGCACAGAGGAAGAGGGTACTGCTGCATGCATTTCTGTACCTCCAGCAGCTGTGCGGTTCTTGTTCCTCACTTTTCTTTTATGTCACACTTAATAGAATGTTTTGTGTTGAAAACACAATCCCTCCTAGAAAACCCCCAAGGAAATGTTGATGGATTCATCTTAGGAAGATAACAGGAAGAGATTTCGTTCCAAATGTCAGCTCTATCATTCTCTTCCATTTCAGCAGACCAACAGGAAAAGAACACATCTGTAATACAGATATCACCTTGCAAGAAACAGAACATTAGAAATAAGAAGAATAAACTACTTTCTTCTCCACTAATCCTCACAGCTCCATATGCTGTGCAACACAGCATCTCACCTACCACCCCACTAGTACCTTGTCTCTCTATTGCTGGATGCTGATGGCCTTATCTAAAACTTCATTCTGGTACTTTATTATCAGAAAAGCATATAGATCTTGCTGCAGTCCCTATCACAATGGGAAAACTACACTGGCTCTAACTCAGTAATGAGGTTTTTGTGCATTTACTTGTCCTGAACCATGGGTAGCCATGAAAAGTATAACCAGATTTGGGTCAGATGAGAACTGCACAGGCTAAACAATCACATTAAGTGATGGCTGTACTTTTCCATTAGAAAGGAAGTTTGAGGAGTAATAGAGTTATAAAAATCAAGAATGTGCCATCTTATTATGTGGCTGATTTTGACTGCTCAGAAAAGGTCACAGACCATGATTAAAAGCCAGAGTATAACCAAAGAACCCTAAAAGTTAGGCTGGTACTGGCTCAAGTGAGTCTATTTTTAGAAGAAAAAGAATAAACTTTTATACTGACATAAGGAATGAGATGTCAGTTGCAAACTGAAGACTTACGCAGATGAAAGGCAACATTACCTTGAGAATTACCTTAAAACTCCAACCTTTGCTACTAGCATCTTAAGCAACATTAACAGAGATCCACATTAGGATCCGTGTTGCTAGTCAAAGGAACATACTGGGAAAGTTTTATTAAAGAGAAATAAAATAGGAATTCTGTCAGAAGAAGGGAAGACAAGTTACTCCAACTGTATAGGGAATACCTACAGAGATTTTTATATAGTAGTTACATCCAAAAAAATCAATGATGAATTTGGCTCTGGCTTTCCTTCTCTATCTGGTAGGCACCATCCTTATATGTGGCATCCAGAGAGACAGGCAATGAAAGATCCACAAAATGGAGGCTGCTTTAGAAACATATGAGAGGGAGCTCTGGACATCCAGAGTCCATGCCTGCAATAGTGAAGTAAAATGGTCAGTCGTCAGGTAAAATAATCTGGATTGTGGAGATTAATCTAAGATAAGTGACTCTTGCAGAGATGGTGACTTTTCTCTTAGGTGGCTTAGCCTTGAACTCCTTGCTGCTGATTAGACATAAAACAGGTGACATGACTTCTGGGAAGATAAAGATAACCAATAACGGGATTAACTGTTTTGTGTAAGATGACTTTTATTTAATCTACAAATAAAGAGCACAGCTGATACACTCTATCTGAAGCAGAAGAGGGAACAGCTGGCAAAGTCAATGATAAATCATGCTCATTGAGTAAAACCAGAGGTAACACTACAAAGGTAAAAGACACTGAGAAAAAGATGGACTGACCCTCTGCTGAACCTGGCACTGCTGCATTTGATCTGGGTACTGACACTATCTTGCTTAGCCCATACCTCTGCTGCATGAAATTCATGGTTGCATACACACACTATATCTATGTCAGCACAAACCGGTGCTGCTGCCACATCTTCTGTCACCTCCAGCTGCTGCTCTCACTGCCTCCTGTGTGCTGGCACTGGCACAGCTTGACTTTGTGATGAACCTTTTTTTTTCTGGGTAGATCTTCAGCTGCACCAGTTTCTACCCTGAGGAGCCAGCGAGGCCTCCCTTAGGGCAGCTGCATAGGCTTTATGCCAGATGGAATCAGTATTCTAATCAGAGCTGCAGAGCTGAGAGTAAAACTCACCTTAGCAATTCTTCACTTGTCTGGGTATTTTTGCAAGGTATTGCACAAAGAGCAAGGTATTTGACACACACAAGGTTACTGTCACTTTCTGTAGACTCAGTTCAGGACTTGGTGACTTTGGAGATGGATAAGTAATATCTTTGCTTCAAGAAGTTGCATAATTTTCCCATGCACAACCAGTTCTTAAAGTGCCAAACTGTTGTGCAATATTAGACTACACTTATTTACTTAAAGATATTTACAGGGAAATTCTATGTTTACCTAGATAGACAGTACATCTCACCTGCATAAATAACAATTCCTACCGCAGCCTCAGTGTTTCTGATTGTACATCCACGAAGCAAGAGACTTTCAATGTTAAAACCAACACGTTCATGATTTGGTTGCTCCCTAGAAGAAAAGAGAACAAAATGATGCCTTTTTCTGTTCAAATACAGAATTAAACATAATTTTTGTGTGCATATCTGTTTCAAGTTGAAACCAAGGAACTGTGAAGGCCCCATTTTGCTTATGTATCGGTCAGCTTCAGTAAGGACCCCAAGACTGTTCACACGGTGTGTGTATCAGGATGTCAGTCAAAAACAAGTTTGGCTTTCAGTTGGTACCTTATCTGGCAGATTGAGCACCTCATAAAGGAAGCCAAGATAGTTTTTATGCACTTTCATTCAGATCAAATTCTTTTAGAAAGCTGAATAGGGTTTGCCCTCTGTTGGAGGTTCAAATGAATACATCGCACCCTGCAAGAGCCTCTGACTCTGTCAGCCACCAAAGGGCTTCTCATCTTTGCAAACCTCACTTCACTTAAGCAATCTCTAGGCTGAGACTCTTTTCCTCACTTTCACACTGGATGGAAGAATTTTTATCCTGGCTGAAGATGTCCCATCACACGCCAGATCCTTCTGACAGCAGGACAAAGAGATGAAAACTTAATGGGTATTACAAGAAGAGTGCTGCATCAGGCAGGAAGTGTCTTACTTGCCTATGAAAACAAAAGCATAAACTTACTTTTGCACACAGTTTTTATTATATACTCTGATAGGCTCCTCCTTAGAGATTTTTCACTTCAGACACTCTATCTGGTTTTGTCACGTAAATATCAACATCAGAACTTATATTTCTTTCTAAAACACTATGTATAGCTACTTTCTATTTCATTTTTGGCATTGCATATGCCAGTAAACTACAGCGTCAGCTAAAGGGAGAGCAAGGCTGGGTGCTACCTCAGGGCTACGTACAGCTCTATGCCTAATGTGCAGCTGCACATGATTACCAACCAAACCAGATATGTGAAAAGGATTGGGTGCCAACAACCTACAGCTTGTAGAATTGTAAAAAAACCCAAACCCCAATATTGTCAGAAACCTGTTTTTCAAGGAATGTAGATTCAGCCTTGGTGAACTTGTTTAGTAGGAGTTTTCCTGCATCCCCCTGAGCAGTATTTGCTGGGGCCAGACATGTCAGATGGATGTCACCAAGTTCTTTCTTATAATTTTTAGCAGAGAAAGTACTGCTGCTTTTTGTAGCAAGTCAGTAAAGCCTCAATAATTTGTTAAGGGTTCTTGGAGAAAAATGCAACCTACTCCAAGTAATTTGTGTTTACAAAATAGCTTAAATAACAGCCAACCTAAGACAAGCTCCACTAACTGTTAGTAAGTAATTTTCGCTGGCAAATTCTTCCATTTACCCCTGAAGCAGGGAGAGAAAGGCATCTAATTCCATATTCCACCGAACAGTCAAGATAATAGACATTTATGAGGGATTTCTGTTACAGACTTTCAATAGAGACTTGAAGATCTTGAAACCAGTCCTGGGGCCTAAGGGTATGCATTTGTGTGTGTTTTCTTGTGACATATTACCTACATTTCTATAATCTCAGTGCTCCTGTGCCATATTAGAGCAGGATAACTGGAAGGATTGCTTCAATTTAGATTATACCCAATGGTCCTCAAAACCAGGAACCACAGCCAGCGATCAATACAAATTTGACCTCTTTTTCCCTTGTAAGATATCACAGTAGAGGGGAAATGGCATTGCTATTAGAAGCATCTTACTTGCAGGGTGTAAATTCTCAAGACCAGAATAAGCACAATCAGTGTTAATAGGTGATAACCCACTGGTTTACCCATGTCAGAGGATCTGTCCACTTGCAGCTACACCAGGGCAGCACTCATTGCATTCTT
This sequence comes from Psilopsiagon aurifrons, assembly GCA_025447955.1. Lineage (NCBI taxonomy): Eukaryota > Metazoa > Chordata > Aves > Psittaciformes > Psittacidae > Psilopsiagon > Psilopsiagon aurifrons. Next base: position 9,200 of record JAOEHY010023133.1, on the reverse strand, counting down.
GCAGAGCCAATAGCTCCTAGTTTAGCTACTAGTAACCTTAACAAGGCATAGATAAGGATGGTGACACGTTCATTCAAGTAAATTATTTGCATGATGCGGGACATGCATTTGGTATGGGGCAGTGGGTATTTCTGTGATGTGGTGTGGGAATTGGCATGGACCACTTCTGAAGAGGGTCCTGGGAAACAGCTGCTGCATATTAGAAGGTAGAGAATTTTAGGGCATGATCCATGCCATACAAATATATCCTATAGCCAGGGAGTGGCCTTAAAATTGCTGAATTTACAAATTTGTCAGTAGAGATTTCCCTGTTGTGCTTGTGCCAAAATTATTTAATGAAGAAAGACCATAAGGAACAGACGATGTAGCGTTATCCTCACGCACATGGTGAAAGACACCTTTTTTATACCACTTGAACACGTTGGTTCAGTAGGATTTTGCTTGTTTGCTTGCTTTTTTCTAGCTGCAAGAAGAAAATCTGATCTGTTTGTTAAATCCTGGATACCCTTTCCCTGTGGCTGTAAATATGAAGAAACTAGAGCCATGCAGGTGAATACCTTTAAACACAGGGAAGGATTTAGATTTAAAATCTAGCCTACCTTGACCCTCAGGTCAAACATAAACGAGCTTATGTGTGAATTTTGAAAGGAGTTGAAGCCTTTTGAGAACTGTGCTTATGAAACAACTGAAAATTCATTGTCAAGCCTTTGCTCTGCCTTGCTTCAAGAACACATATTCCAGTCTACAATTTACATTGACTTTTGAATCCAGGAATAGATAATATTGACATTTCATCATTTTCTGCAAAACACATTTCTTCCACCCAGTTCCTCCAAAAGAATTGTTACAGTTCACATACAGAATACTTTTGTGGATAACAAATACTTACATGTACCCTTTGAATTTATTGAGATCATTGTTAGGCAATTCACAGATGATGGTGTTTTGGAAAATTTCGGGTTCAAACAAAATATTCTGCAAGATGAAAAACAGCGTGAATTAGTGTCAAATATCATACATACTTCAAATGCTAAAACACTAAAAGCAGCTAAACAGATGCCACCATCATAGTTGGAGGCTAGAGCACTTGCCTTACCGGAAGCAGAGAGAGTTTAGCTCATTTGTCCTGAAGCAAAGCTTCAGAGAGGCTGACTAAAGATCCGAGATTTTCCTCTCTTGGATTAACAACTGGTTAAATTAAATGCAGAAAATGCTGCGCATTGGACAAGACATCGCAGATGCCAATTAGTGAAAACATCTGTCTTCATTTAAAGAGAATGTGACAAATAGTTCAAATTATTTATGAAAGAAAAACAGCCTTCAACCAAATGCAAACTCAAATGAAAGTAATTTCAGGATTTATCATGACTTTAAAATATGTTAGAAGAGTTTTATTACTGGTCAGGGTGGTATCATCACAAATAACAGCTCACACATTTGAATAAACTATTGCAGTCCAATAACACTCAAAGCAAAACTAACATTAAACAAAACTCACCCCAAAAACCACAAAGAAAGGCAAAAGAGGGAAGGCAGTAGAATAAGCCCAAACCACTGGGACTGACAAAACAAGACAGCTTTTCAGGTCAAGTGTTCACTCAAAAAGGGCTTAGAACTGAACTGAGACGTGCAATTTTGCTTGATTTCCCCTGTGTTCCAGGGAAAAAAGCCTGGGATTTTGACTACATGAAGCAGTCTGGAAAGCAGAGAGATTGAGTGATACTTGACTGACACAAATGGTGTGTTTTTTTCTTAAATGAAAAAATACAGAGAACTTTTATTTTAGATTAAGAAAATGTAATAAAAATGGGAGGTGAGAAATGTGAAAAAGAATCATTATTGCTGCACCATAAAATATTTAAAAGAACTGAAACTCAATTTAATCCAAACTCTTCCTGTTAGGAGAGCTGGAAATCAAATCTGCTACACTCTGTCTCCCTACCTTTTCCTACAGCAAGAGGGACCTCTGGAGATTAGATTTCCTTTAGAACTTGCAAACCCTGGGAATTCTTCATTGGAATTCACAAAACTTTGCCAGACTGCCGTACAGCCTCATTGATTCTATGATTCTATACCGTCCTTACACTGCCAATCCCCAAGTCACATTTTTTTTCTCGACTGTGTTTTAGTATTTTAAGTTTTACATTATTTTCTCTGTCCTGTTCTTATTTTTTTTCACTGAGCAATATGTATGTATTTAATATATGCATAATATCTAAGTACAAGGAAGTAGAGAGTCTGATTTTAAAAAAATTGGAGGCAATATAAAAGCTTGATGAATATAAGAGTATTTTGTATCCCTTCTGACTCATGTGCCTGAATATTTTTCAAGTCTCATTAAAGAGATACTGTTAATCTCTGGTGAATCTTGTTCAACTCGGTGAGCTCATCAGGAAAATGAGTAAATATTTGGTTGTGTTAGAAATACTTGTACAACAGGAGAACAGGAAGATGCAAAAGGCAACTGGAGGACTCATTACTAATGAAGAAAACTAATTGGCTTCTAGCTAGGATACAGAAGGATGATTTTGCTCCCAAATTTTTTTTCTTTTGACGACAATAGTTTTGTATTTGAAAATTCAAGAGAAAAAAAAAAAAAAAAGAAATAATACATAATCCTTCCACTCAGTCTTTGCCAGGTAGGTGAAGTCCATATTCTTAATCATATCCTAAAACAAAGAACTAACCCCAGTTCATGTGTGTTTCCGTTTCCTCCCTCTTTAAAGACTCACACTTTATAGATACAATTAAATCTGAGTAATTTATAGAGCACATAAGTCACACAACCAAAGAAACCTCAAAGAACAAGGGAGAAGTTGGCACAGTAAAACCTGTACGCACGATATCTAGGGCACTGGTTTGTTGGGTTTTTTTAGCCAAGGTATTTCCTACACTAATACATAAAAATAATAGAGTAACATAGTTGACTATTCAAGCTTTGACCTTCCTGATCACTGGCTATCGCCAGAACTGCATTCCACACTGCCAACGTAACAAGACTTCGTAAGTATAAACACTCCTGGGCATACAGTTTATCTAAAGAACAACTCAAAGTCTAAAGAAAATAACCATGAATAGGTACTCTGGAGCATGATCTTCTGATTTGAAGAATGACTTCCTCATATTGGAAATGACTGAGGCAAAGTTTCATTTTGCATAACGGTAGAGCATTATTTTCCTCTAAAAACAAAAATACAAAATGCAGCATTTTAATGTTTTTACTGATGAAGCCAGGTTTGTCATCATTGCAGGGCATGGAAAATGTATGGTTTATATTGTGACATCCACCTGAGAAAGTCCATAATTATGTGCTCAAAATAATTTCCACTTGAACAAAGAGAAACTGGAATCCAGTCCTGACCACAGCTGGCTGTGGAAATGGTGCACTTTTATTTAACAAACGTGGCTGCTCACTGGCAGCTGTGCCCGACCCACCTATAACTCCAAAAGGCCTTCCTAATGGCACTGCTACTAATGGATAAAAATTTCAATGTAATTCCTGGAATTATCTGCCAGGTTTTAGGATTTCTTGTCTGCTGGACTGATTCCAATGGAAGAAAATATTCTTCTTCACATACTACAGCTCCTTAAACTTGTTCTATGCTATTTGAAAGACTGCCCTGCTATGCTTGAAGATATTTTAAAGCGTAACAAGTGCAATTCTCCCTAAGTTCTATTTTCTTGTTTACTTCAGGCTTGCCAAACATGAGTCAAGAGACTATTCCAGTAAACTGCTTGCAAAAAGGAAAAGATACAGCCTGTGGAAAAAAATATATAGTGGTTTTAAGCATTCAAACTGATGCCTACTAACAATCAGACTGATGTCAAATACATAGCTTTCATTTTAGTTTTCACATTTTAACTTACCTTGAGCTCCTATTCAATTACTTACTACACTTCTATAAAAGATTCGATTATATTATTACAACTTAGTGTGCCTTAAAGCAGTTCCTAGTTGAACTGTTGTATATCTACCTGCCTAGCAAACAAGCAATGGTACTGCAGTTGCAACAGAGATGCAAAATCCTTAAGGAAGCCCGCAGCCACTCTGAAAGTAGGGATATGAAATCTCTTCCAATTTCTGTGGAAGAATAATTCACCCAGTAGTAGTGGCTTTGTTGTGGGATGTGCTGTGTGCTGTGACAACCTGTGGCGTATGGATGGCTTGTACATAGAAGACTTGCTGCTCTCTGGGATGGTGGTAATGTGTGTGGTTGCTTAAGCACCTGCTGATGCAGTTTGCTGCAAAGAACAATTGAAAATTAAAATGAGCTAATCTTCCTTTTTATACAGCAATCCCTGTGCCAGAATAACAAAAATCTTATAGGACAAACTGCTCCTTTTCATACAGTGCATTAGCTACAGCAACAAAACCCTGTCATGGCTGTAACAGCACAGTCAGCCAGTTAGGACTGCTGCAGCTTATGGCTGGAGCTGGTGTGCAGGTAAGTTGAGACCAACCCTGCACTACACAGACTGCCTTTTCAGCTGACTTACCTGGCTGGAGAAGCCCATCACAACTCGTCGTTGTTTAAGGTTGGTCTCCCCATCGAGGTTGGCAGTTTCCAAGTGACAGATCCCGTTCTGATCAGAGGAATATAGCAGCAGGATATCAGCTGGGATGGTCTCATTACACCGCAGCTGCACAAAATCCCCCACTCGGACATCCTTCCAGCATTTCTCAACATAAGCATGTTCTTCCCTGTTGCATTAAAAACATGTCATAGGTAAAAAGTGACATTAGGCATGCAGGCTTCCTGATTAATGGAATTCAAAAAGCAAAAGAAAATAAGGAGGTAGGGTGGAGGTGACACATTGCTGTAATTTGTTTTAAAAGCCACAGCACAACAGCTAGAAATCAACGATTTAAACTCTGTCACTTCATTTATCACATTCAAATAAAATCTTTACGTGGAATTAAAAGAAACTACAACAAAAGTTCTCCTTCATTCTAGCATTAGCCCTATCGTTTCCACAGCAAAATATAGAAAGTCATTCAGACTAAGAAAGGTGTTTTAAAGTGTCTTATTCAAGAAATCTAGATATTTTACCAAAAAAACATTTTGACCAAGTGACTTTTTCTCAGATAGTCTTCAACAACACAGATCCTGAAAGAAGCAAACTGATATCTCAGCTACACTTGCTTCAGGGCTCTCCAGTTTGGAACTCTCAGAAGGTAATTACAAATCTGAGCTTAGCCCACAGAAACAACTTGAAAAGGTAAAGTAGCATAACAAATGACCCTTTAGTGTTATGCAATAGAGCTCAAGCTTAATGGAAAAGTTAAGGTAAGAAACAAAAAGCTCCTAAATTAATTAAAAAAACCCCAACCAACCAACCAACCAAGCAAAAAACTCCCAAAGCCAAACAAACTAAAAAGGGAGAAAGGAAAAAGACCATGAGGGTTTCAAAGAAAAGAAATTGCTATTTCATCAACAAATCAGTGCTCAATGGTTCAGAAAACAGCAAACTTTTTTGATATTACATTTGCAATAATTTATCCTTCAATTGCTCTTAATCATCTAAGCAAACTAAAACCTGCACAATAAACAGGGGCAACAATGGCCCAGGTCCTCTAATTCTTTGAGAAGAAATTCTTTTTCAATATGAATAATTGAATCATCTTCTATCTTTCTCTGTAAGAGAAATAAATGCTCAAGATACTTTACTGGACAGACAGTAAAAGGCTTTTTGTAATGGCTCAGAGTCTCATTTTTGCTTAAGTTTTTAATCATCCTCATCTATTGCCTGAAGAGCACTGTCTTTCAATTAAGCATTTGTATCATGAGAAGGGGAGCAGTGATACAGCAGATAAAGTGTTTTGCTGCAGTTCAAAGAACTCATACATCCAGGCACTGCTCCAGAGTCAGGCCAAAGGCTAACCTATTTTCCTGGCCTTCCATAAAGGATAGCCAGGAGTAATGCTGTCTGGCAAACCCTTGCACTTGGCTGATATCCTTATCTGTGAAACATGAAATAACAGCTGACAGAGAAAGTTATACACACAGTTAAATTCTGTGCATTTCCCAGTGGCATCGCAGTTTTACTCCAAAAAAAAGAAAAAAAGACATTCCCCCTACTCTATTTCAATCCCTTCATTGCTGGATGTGAGGCACTTACTAAGTAATGGTATCATAGCAATAATTTTTCCTTCTTACATTAATTCTTAATTCCTGAATTTTTCATTCTTCTTTCTTTTGCCTGACTCTAATTATCTGCATGTCTTTCACTTCTTTTGCTCAACAACAGACATAAAAGGCCGCACTGAAGAGGTTTGGTGCAAGTAAACTGATGTTGCTGCACATTAAAAACCAAAATAAAATCCAGAACAGTGTCTATTTGAAAGTATTCGAGCAGGTGTATGTTGAGTATTGCTCTACAAAGTAGATACTAATGTTAGCATAGCAAATTGACTAAGTAACTATGAATACTTCCTGTGTCAAATGCTTTCTGGGTAGAACTTCTTAATCTGTTTGTTTAAAACATAAAAGGGAGAGTACAGAAGCAGTTTACAGCAAGAAGATAGCTTGTCTTGCTATCCTAGGCATCTGGATGCTGTGTATAGTTTGCATGCAGTGTTTGCCATAACTTCTGCAGGGCAATTCTACCTCTCTGTACGTCACTTTTTGCGCAATTCTGAAGTTTATAGAATACACTTCTGATTTTTTCTGTTGATAAAATGCTGTAGAAGGGCCTTGCTCAGGTAGCTGGCTGCCACATCAGCCTAAAGAAACCAGGCTAGCAAAAATAATCCGCAGAAATCCCATATGTGTAGTAGTTTTTCAATAATTCCCTATGAAACGAACATTACACATTAAGCTTCAGGTTCTGCCCATTCACTAATTACAAAAAGACAGTGAGTCAGGAAAGCCGAATGACCTCCTTCAGATCAGAGTAAAAGTCTTAGCACATGGACTAGATTTCAGGAATTACTAGAATCCCAAACCTGCATTCAGATGAACAGACTGTCCCTCTGTCCCAACAAGCATTGAATTTGGTAAGGAAACACATTTGCTTTTCCTGAAAGAACTATTCAGCTGGAGCTGTAAGATTAACACTTTCCTACAGTACAAAGGTTTTCCACAACTTTGTAGAGAATTACCAATGGATGAAAGGAAGAAAAATACATCAGAAGGAACCTGGTGCACCTCACAGCAGCACAGACACAGTTGCCTGAAAAGATTTCCCAAATGAAGCAATTTCTTTTTGGCAATTCCTGTAACTGGGAATGCTGCCCATTTTCTGTTCAGTGATTAAAGTTTGTAGCACAAGCTCTGGTTGCTAAATAAACAGAGGAGCTTCATAAATATAAGATGATATGACAAGAAACATACAAAAACGGCAAACACATTTATCCAGTAAAATAAACAAGATGTGGTGATTTTCAATAGGTGGAAAGTTAATTCTTATACCACATGGCATCAGGGCTGTGACACATCAAAGACATGATCCAAGATAAAAGTTTCTCAGTACCTTCTCTCATTTACCAGTCAATTTGTCAACAGCACACTTGGAAAGTGTTCCTTTAGTGTCCCAGGCTAATGGGTGGCATGAAAATGCCCGTCAGAGTACAGTGCTGACAAAAGGAAGCAGTTAGCCTTGAAGAGTTGAAGTCTGCCAGAATTTGTTACTGGATTCATCATATCTTACCAGAAGGCCTGAGCTAAATAGACTTTACAAATTAATTTCTGGGAAGAAAGGATCATAAAAAAATCCTGCTGTGGTTGGAGATTGTGGGGTAACATGAATAAATTATTGACTTTGTGTCAACAATTTCATTTCACATTCTTGGGTTCAATAAAGAGAAATCTCAAACAAATACTGGGTCAAAATAAATGGTGAATAGGAGGAAATAATTATTGTTCTGCTCCTTAGAGAGACTAAAGTAATTTTTCATGTGCACCCCACAGCACGTCCATGAATCCTAGACTTCTGAGAGAACTTTATAAAAAATAATGCTCTGAGATTCTCAGTTCTACACTGGAGTACTGGGGTACACAGGTATACAATCTAATTTTGCAAATAGAAAACCTATGCAGTTTTAGGCTATCAAAGATTACTCCAACATTTACATGGAAAAACCTCACAAAATGGTTTCCACTTTAAGGCCATGTCTTCACAGATAGAAGCTAATGTTATAAAATTCTGAAAAACTGACAACAAAGGGGCAGATTTAGGACATGAAGAAGACACTAGACTGGAAAGGAACCAATTCTGGAACCTGTCTATAGGTTAAGTGTCAGCACAACCTGGCTGACTATATTCCTAAGCAAGAGCCATTATCTGAGCACAAGAAGATACCGAGAAGGTTGTTTTTGTGATGTGGATATCAGACCAGCAGCATCAATGATGTCATTTAGCAGCAGCCAGTCCTGTAACAAGCTCTCATCAGCAAGCAGCTACAGTCTTTCCCCATAGTCCCAGTGTCTCAGTATTTCAATACTACTTTAAGACAACAATGAGCATCTTTTAAAGGTAATGGGAGTGAAATACTTCTGAAGTCTAATAAAATGCATCTTTAAACCATTTTGGCATTCCAAATTCCTTAATATTAGCAATAGATCCTATCTTTTAACGTGCTAAAACTGCCTATAGTATCCTAACAAGAAGCTATTATCTCAATAATAAAAATGAATATTCAACTTCTGTAATCAATTCAAGTTTATGTGAATTTTAAGTAAGTACCAGAACTTAAAAAATGCATTATACGTCCATATACAAGGTTTGGGATTTCTTTTGTCTTCTAAAAATCTGTTTCAATTTTATGATGACCTGTGCCAAATGAAGAAATAAAAGTTATGGATTACTGTATTGGGGAAAATCCAATGTTTTTTTAAAACTGTCCTGAACAAAATGTGATTGCTGTTTTTGTCTGGAACCAGCTGGAATGAACAGTAGCTGTAAGGTCACTTACTTAATGGCTGCTAATCATTAGCATTAGTTTCTAAGGATTCTCATTAACTCATCAAGTTTCAGGAAGGCACAGCCTATATCATCTTTTTTTGCTATGATTATCTCCTTAAATGACCATGTAGCTCTTGAGGTAACATGGTGTCATGGTTTAAGCCATAAATCAGCCACGCAGTTTGTTCACTCACTTCCCCCTTTTTCTTCCCTCTGCTTCTGGAGGGATGGGAAGGAGAAGTGAAAGAATGCAACTCCCACAGGTTGAGATAAGAACAGTTTAGTAACTAAGGTAT
>JAOEHY010023132.1:0-10842 GCA_025447955.1 Psilopsiagon aurifrons | reverse complement strand
GCCACAGCTTCTCTGGGCACCCTGTGCCAGCGCCTCAGCACCCTCACAGGAAAGAGCTTCTGCCTTATCTCCAACCTGAACTTCTGCTGTTTAAGTTTAAACCCATCACCCCTTGTCCTATGATGGGCTGTAGAGCCACTGCCTGGCCACCACTGCCCTCCCGAAGCAGCCCCTGTCATTGCATATTTACCCGTTGGAGCCTGTCATTATCTCATTGTCAGGAGAGGTTAACCAAGTGGCTCTGGGTCACTGAGAAGGTCACTAACAACACTAGGAAAGGTTCAGATTCATTCATTGGCTCAGCATCATTTTGGTGCTGAGGGAGTGATGCTGAGGATGCTGTAGACACGTCTCTTTTTGAGCTGGGCAGGACATCTCATTTCCATTGCATGTTCCTGGCTTGCTCTGGCAGGTTGGATGCAACATGCCGTGCATGGGGGCAAGCTGAGCATCCTCTCACCCTCCGCACCCAAACTCACATCATGCATTCACTGCAGTCAGCTGGATGATTGCAGCTGTTCAGTTCACAGTGCTCAAGGCCAGGTTGGGCAGGGTTTGGAACAAGCTGCTCCAGTGGAAGGCATCCCTGCCCATGGGAGGCATTGGAGCTGGGTGAGCTTTAAGGTTCCTTCCAACCCAAACCAGGTTGTGACTCTATGAAGCAAGACCCAGCTCCAGGAACCAGGCTTGTCATTCTTCCACCCAAAATGAAGCAGCTAATGGGGGTGACACAACTTGTCCATGCAACTTGTCATCCCCAGGCATTGGCTGCCCATTCTGTCCACAGCCTGCTCCCTGGTGCCTGCTTTGCCTTCAGCTATTACCTACCACTGTGAAGAAACACAGACACTAACAAACAGTCCATGACCACCGAGTGTGAGGATTGGGCCTGTAAAGAGCACCTTGAAAAACAAGGATTTCCACCCTGAAGCAGGAGAAGTGGCCCCTTCCCCTTTCCCCTGCCTAAGCTAACTCTTCTGCTATGTCAAATAACAGGTAGGCGGAAACCCTGCCTACACTGGCAAGGGACAGAGGCTTCCCTGTTTGGATCCGAGATGGGGATTTCTGTGGCTGAAAGTACCTTTGTTATTTTTCCAGGAAAGCTTCCTTTTTGGCTGGCTTCCCCCCTGCATAGGATGCACACAGCGAATGGACTGCAGCAACGAAGGAGGATAAATATTTAAACAAGCAATTATGAATGAGCTTTGGTTGCAAGCTCAGAGAGGGCAGTTTCCTATGGCTGTGTTAAGATGGAAGTGATTTACCCTGGAAGCCCAATTGCAGGCGCAGGAGTTCATGAAGAACGCTGCTGAGATTAGAGCTCTGTGGCTAGAGAGGACCAGAATTAGTCTGCTGAGCTCATTAATCACTGGTGCTACCAGGAAGCTGGGCTCCCCTTCCAGTGTGGGCATGCCTGGGAGCAGGTCCTGAGACTGGTCCCCATTTATCTTCTCCCCACCAGATTAAAGACCCTTTTAGAACCCTGGGTCTTCTCCCCAGGGGGCTATTGCTACCCCACAGCCAAATCATTTCTCAGTGTGATGGTGAGCCCCAGCTCCTGCCCGCAGCACACATCAGCTCCTTGTTCCAGCCTTGCATTAACCTTGTGGTTCTCCCCTGCAGCAGAGCCCAGCTTTGCATCCTCACCTGGAAGAGGAAGCTCCAAGCTAAAGCCTATGGAAGGCCATGGGAATCTTTCTTCCAGCTCTCTAGAAGCTATAACTGAGCAAACTGCAGCACCTCAATAGCTGAGCAAAGCAAGAGCTTCACATCCAACAAGCTTGGGCAGGAAAATGCAGGGAGCTATGATCTGGCCAGACACAAGTCCAAAGACTCCCTCCCATCCCCACAATGCTGTGCTCTGCAAAAGGAAGTGTGAACCCTGTTTCAGCCCTTCCCCACCCTCCTCCAGGCAAATCCTGGAGCTCTCCACCCTACAAAGTGGGCCTGGGGCATCCTCACCCACCTGGGACACAGCTGTAACTAGTACCTGCCTGGAGGTGCAGGATGGGAGATGTGAGTAGCAGCATATATTGGTTACTGGATTCATCCTCTGTGGTGGGGGTCTCCATCCTACCCTGTGTGGTGCAGCTCCTTTCCATCGCCTGCCTTTGCACTCCTCCTGCTTACTTGGCTGTTTCTAACAAGGTAAAGGAGTAAACAAGCTCAAGTGACTGAAAGGACCAACCCTGACCTGGCTCTAAGCACAAGCTGGAGAGTGGGAGCTGTGGTTTTGAGTGTGTTAAACTTGATGGCTGCTGCAAGGAGCCCTTGGCTGTGATGTGAGCATGCAGGCATTCCTCAAGGACAGAAGAGCTCTCTGCTGCCTGGCCCCATGGGTGTGTGTGTGGATGGTTTTATTGCCTCTGAAGGGTGCAGGTTGGCTCTTTGCTGCCCAGGAGTATTTTAAGTTGCATTCTTTGTTATAGCCCTTCTGCTCCAGCCTTGTTGCAAAAGAGCTGTAGCAACCCAGAGGTTTCAAAAGACAAGGTGGGGATCAAAGCCCCCAGTGGCCTTGGGGCTGCAAATGTTTACCTGGCTTTAGGAAATCTGACTGTGGTGCTGCCCTGGCCTTGCTCCGGATTCTGGATGTGTTCCCTTGTGTTTGACACAAACCATAGCATGGGGATCTTACACCAGAGATATGTCAGACTGAAGCACGTATGTTGATACTATGAGTACATGTGTTGATGCTATAGATACACATTCTTAAATAGATTGATTATATTTCAAGGGTCTATTGCATACAAAATCTCTCTTCTCACTCAGACATGGGGGTCTCCAGGTGTAAGCATGAGCTCTCCAGAAAAATATTACTGCTTCTGTCCTGTCCTAATTTTTAGGTATCTATTATTTACTACTGGAAAGCCAGGTACGGACTATTTGTTCCTCTGCTCTGGCCAGACTGGATGATGCTTATGTTCTTACACATGCTTTTCCTTCACCTAAGCCTACAAGTTCCTCTTGAGCCCAGGAGTACATCCAACACCTTCATCATCGGCAGAATTAATGGTGCAGGTGCCTCAACACATGAACTCTTTCATTCCATAGAGTATGAAGGCAGTGGAGGGGTGTTCTCGGAGTACAGGTGACCTTGGTGCTGAGGCAGAGCTTGTTCCCATCGAAAACTCAAGGTACGAAGGCTTCCAGGCTCCTGCAATGTCCTTGAGAACTTTATCTCCATGAGTCACCATTAGCTGGCCTCCACCAATCTGTGATATTTAAGGGAGTTTCCTCTTTAATCTGACTAAAACCTGGCACTAAGAGCTGGTGGCCTCTGCTGGCTTTGGGGCTTGCCAGGTTCATGAGGAACCTGGTGCCAGGGCTTCCTTGGGCCAAAAGCTACTTGAGTAGAAACTCCTTTGCTGCCTTGCACCTCCAGAGTGCAGCTCCTCTTGCAGAGGATGGGCTACAAACCCTGGCTGCCTTTTCCACAGCTCCCATGGTAAGCAGCACAGAGCAAATGGAGGAACCCACCATATGTTCCCAATGGGCTCCATCCAGGGTCTGTAGGCAGCATTTTGAGGCCAAGAAGGATGCAGGTAGTATGTCTCAGCAACAGGGGGGAAAAAAGCTAGGGAATTGTTTAGTTGCTTATTAGATTTGGCATTTAATACACTTTCCATCTGCAGGGGTCCTAGAGGAAAACCTCAGTTGCATGAAGTTCTCGTAGATACTTGAGCGACATATCCTGGAAACAACTGCAGAGGGAAAGGGACACTCATCCCTGGTCTGCTTGAGTAATGGCTTTTCCTACCTGCCTGGGTTTCAATGCGAACTCAGGGCTCTCCTACATGCAGCTCCAGTTAGTAGGAAGCATTTGCTCCTTTGATGTTGGTGTCGCCACTGCAGCGACAGTTGGCTGCAGAATCATAAGGCGCTGGGGGTTAAAGCTTTCCAGCAGGGAGCATGGTGGGGTTTGGTTGGGTTTCCATATGTAGTTGATATAAATGGAAGGATAAAGCACTGGACATCCCCCTTGCATTGTCCTTCCTCCATCACCACGTGGTTTTGGCAAGCTCTGCTGTCAGGGCGGGTGAGCAAAACGTGCCATCAGGTTTGATGGAGTCAAGGGAAAAGTTCAAGCACCTTGAAGTTTGTCTGTGATTCTCATTTAATCTGGCACAAATCACCTTCCCCAGCAGCTTTATGGGCTCCTGGGGACCTACCTGTCCTTTGTGCTGCAGAATGGGGGGGTCTGCTCAAAACTAGTGCAAGCAAACGCATTTGATTTGCAAAGTCAAAGCAGAGCCAGCCCCTGGTGCATTTATCAGTGTGCCCATTCCCTCTCCTCCTAAACCATGTCCTCAAGAGGTGAGGTCCTAAGGAAAAAGAAACACAACACAGAAACCTTCCAGCCCCTCTGTGACACCAAGGGGAGGAGTGAGGCAGTCTGCATTCCTCCCCATCCATACATTATCTGAGAGGGATTATTTGCTCAACCCCAAAGCATGCACACACACACAAATTGGCAGCTGCTAAGAAATACAAAGCGCTGTATTCAGATGGGCAATATGGAGCGTATGAGCTGCCTGCTCCGATGTGCACTGTGTTTTATCCCAAAGAGCCTGAGGATGGAGCAAAGGGAGCTGTATGCTTGGTGTTAAATCACAGGAGTCTTCAGGGACATGCTGGGATTCCAACTGATCTGGAAAAGAGGGTATATGCATGTGTATGTGAGCACACATAGGTGTATGTACAGGGAGCTGTGGGCAGGTGAAAGGAAGCCTGCCGTGAAAAGGGGAGGCGTGAGCCAGGCTGGTCATTAGTACCTGGGTATGGCTGCTGCTGACCTGATGGCAAATATGAAATATCAAAGCCCTTGTCAGCAGTCCTGAATGGGACAAAGAACCGGCGCATTAATGATTAACTCTGCTAAAAGCTCAGGCCTTTTTATTCCCATGGCGCTCTGACTATCTCGCTGCCATGTGACATGCTTGGGCCATTTTCTAGCAGATTGGGGAAAGCTAGTGAGCAAACACAGGTGCTTTCGAGTCAGCAGCGCTGTCAGGGACAACCACAAACACCACCAGCTATGCCTGCCTAAATTAGCTCCTGTGTTTGCCTCCCGTTTTCCTTCCTGGAGATTTTACTTTCTAAGTCCATCGTCTTTCGCTCCCATCTTCCACTATTCACTTGCAGCGTTAGAAGAGAGAGAAAGACAGAGAAAAGAAAGGAGAAGAAAAGGGGGAAAACACACAGAAAGGCTCCACTTTGAACCCACAACGCTGTGCTGGGACCCCATGTGAAAGACCCGAGTAAACTAATTAAAGCTACTCGGGTCTTTAACTGCAAAACCAAAACACGTTTCTTGTGCTCAAGTGGAATTATTTTAGTGATCCTCAGCAAATACGAAGTCCTGCAAACATGTGCAGGGGGCTGCAGTGGCCATTTCTAAGAAGCCTGGAGCAGAGTATTGCTGGAGGGGGGAGAAGGGGTCTGGACATGAGGGTGTCTTAGTTACCATTGCTTGCTGGATTTACACCTCGGAGTAGTATGTATGTGATCTCCCCTGTGCTGCCATTCTGAGTGAAGGTCCCTCTAGTGGTATTATTTGCTTTAATTTGTCCCTTCCATAGCACAAATCAGACAGACTTTCTTTTCCTGTTCAAATATTTATATATGTGTGTTATTGCACTATGCTTAGGCTCCTTGCAATCACAGCGGGGCAATAAAGAACAGACTATCAGCGTGCGATGATAAAGGTACTTTGAGTAAACAGCAGAAAATGAAATAAAGTTATAAGAAAGAAGGCCTGGGACGGTATGAATGTCTCCAAATAATCGCTCTATCAGCCTGCCTGATACTCGAGCAATTAACAACAACAGCGGTGAAATTGTACCCAAGCTGTGCTATTGAATTTAAATGCTGCCTCCTCTTCAGGTCCTTGAAGGAGGAGTAAAGCCTCCTGCCTTTCCAAAGGAGGGATTTGCAGCTTTTCAGGGACTGGGTAATCCGGATGCAGCCTCTGCTGGCTCTGCTAATGGGAGGAGAGGGGCTGTAATAATTTACACCCCCTGGCCCCCATGCATCCCCAGCAGCTTCAGCTTTAGGGGGCTGCTAAATGCAGCGGAGTGATAAGGGCCATGCAGTGCTGAGGCTGATTGTGGAGAGAAATCACAGAATTCCGGACTGATTTGTGTTGGAAGGGACCTGAAAGCTCATCCAGCACCAACCCCTGCCACAGGCAGGGACAACTTCCATAGAGCAGTTGCTCCAAGCCGCTGTGTCCAACCTTGAACACTGCCAGGGATGGGGCAGCCACAGCTTCTCTGGGCACCCTGTGCCAGCGCCTCAGCACCCTCGCAGGGAAGAGCTTCTGACTTATCTCCAACCTGAACTTCCCCTGTTTCAGTTTCAACCCATCACCCCTTGTCCTATCACTCCAGTCTCTGATGAAGAGCCCCTCTCCATCATCCTTGTAGTCCCATTCAGACCCTGGAAGCTGCTCTGAGGTCTCTACACAGCTTCTCTTCTCTAGCCTGAACAGCCTCAATGTTCTCAGTCTGTCTCCATACAGGAGGTGCTCCAGCCCCTGAGCATTCCTGTGACATCCTCTGGACTTGCTCCAACAGTTCCCTACAGTAGGGACTCCCCCAAAGGGAGGAGAATTCAAATCCGCAATGCCCAAGAGGTTTTTTTGAGCTTTTATTGAGTCTCTGCTGAAGACACAGTGACTCTGGCATGGTTCTACATGCTAGCTAAGTGCTGGTAAGCATCCACAAGACCAGTTGCAACCTGAGGTAACTCAATGGTGGTTGCATCCATCACTTTCTATCAAGTGATTGAAGCTTAAAGTGGATTTAAGTTGCATAAGCAAGAAGGTGGCACTGAAGAAGACAGTACAGTCAGAAAGTGGATCTCTGAGCAGTGAAAAAATGCAGGAGTTTGAAGCCAGTGTCCAGGCTTTGCACCAAGGACAATGAGTGCAGATGCAGCACAGTTCACTTAGGGGGGAAATTAAAATCTGTGTATTTAGTGGGATTATGCTTGAACTGGTACCAATCTATTTTTTGCCAAATTGAGCTGCAGCCAATTTCTCTCCCCTGCGATGGTGGATAAATATCATTAAATAGGGAAAAGATGAAGGCGACTGATGCCCTTGCATGAGCAGGAGCTGCCTGTGCGCTTGAGTATGAAAGGGCAAAACTGGGGAGATTTGGATGCAAATCATCCAAATGAGACAGATTAAGCATGAAGGGCCAAGGGAGAAGAGATCCAGAAAGTGGGATGCTGGGAAAAGTGGGAAATGGCTTAGATTGTGTCTGGAGTTGGAAATGGTGTGATTTGGAGACAGGGAAAACTGTCCTGTGTGTACAGGTCTCAGTACTCCAAATATCAAGGTCTGTGAGAGACAGGTCTATGAGAGTCCCACCCCTGGACATCAAAGCTTTGAGGAGACCAGATGGTGCCATCCATGCTGGGGTTTTCTGCCAGCATCTTCCCCTCCCCAGCTTTCCCAACCTGGAATTCAACTGAGAGCTTACGTGGACACTGAAGGAGGAGTTTAAAAGCAATTCTCTTATCAAACCAAGTATTTTGGGTTTTGAACTTTGCTTCCCAGCAAAGAAATCAAACAAATTAAGGGAGCAATTTGTCACAACTTCTGGCTTTTGAGTTCTTCATGTGTATTTTTAAGAGCTAAGTATTCCTTAGTTTGGGAAACTGTCTTGTTTCTAATGAGATCATGGATGTGAGAGCAATGTCTGGAACTTTGAGTTGCAGTAAGGTTTTGGATTCATGGTTGGATTTATAGAAATGAATTTTACAAGTAGTGTCACAGCAGGAAAACCCCTAAACCACTTCTTTTTATCCACTGCAGACTCGCTTCCACCAGAGCCAATGAATGCCCCCCTTGCTGTGTTTGAAGAGGCCAAAGATAAATCTCTGGTTTGCCATCTGTAGCAGAGGCACAGGTAGAGTTTAACCCTTCCTTTGCCTCCTCTCGAAGACAAATAGTTGCAGTCTCTGATAGCTCTTTTCCAAGTTAGGAATTCTTTCCTGTCGTTTTTTTTTTAACTCTACATTCCAGCAGCAGTTGAACTGGTTTTGGTGACTACCCACCAGCACTTGACGGAGCCGGGTGCAAGGTTCTCTTCCCTTGGTAAATCCTCTGCTCCATCAGATGGGCTCTGAAACCATGTTGACCAGATTTCCCTTTGCACTGCTTTTGGTTTGCAGGGAGGGAAAAGTTTCCTAGCAGGGAAAAGCTTGGACTGCTTTAGCACAGGGTTGTCACTTGGATCTATTATAAAACCCTTTCTGCAGTGGCTTCCAAAGGAGGTTTGCAGGTTAATATTTCCCAGCATCATGCAAAGATGAATCAGATCCCAACTTTCCTTCTTGTAGAACAGTTGTTGACATAGTTTTAAATATCACCACACTCTTCTTGGGTTCCCTGTGGCCATAGACACTCTGAAAGGAATCTCCTTAGCTTTATCGCATTATAACCTATATCCTTGTGGGTGCTAAGGGAGCTTGGTCCCCAGTTGGAGTCTGTGGGGAGATTCTCAGGGGTTTTCTGGGTTTGAACCAATCTCTACCCATCTTGTCTGGGACAACAGCTGAGGGACCTGGGGGATTTGGTCTGGAGAAAAGAAGGCTCAGGGGGGACCTGATCACTCCCTACAACTGCCTGAGAGGAGGATGGAGCCAGGAGGGGGCTGAGCTCTGCTCCCAAGGAACAAGGGATGGGACATGAGGGAATGGCCTCAGCTGCACCAGGGCAGGGTGAGATGGAGCTGAGGAGCAATTTCCGCCCCAAAGGGTGCTCAGCATTGGAACTGCCCAGGGCAGGGCTGCAGTCACCGTCCCTGCAAGTGTTCATACACCATGTAGATGAGGCCCCAGTGCCATGGGTCAGTGGTGGCCTTGGCAGTGCTGGGAATGATTGGATTAGATGAGCTTAAAGGGCTTTTCCAACCTGGTTGATTCCACAATTCTAAGAATAGCTCTTTGCAAGGCATGGGAAGGGGATGCCATCCCTCCTCCAGCACAACTGTGCTTCCTCTCCAGTACAGGCGGAGTGTGTGGCTGCCTCTCACTTGAAGGGACTTGCCTGTGAGTGTTGGTGCCTGCACAACCTGGGTGCAGCTCCCACCTCTTGCAGGGTGAGACTTGGGAAGGTGAAGAGGAAGTCACAGAGCTATGGGGGGGGATGAAGCCTCAAATCCCTGTGACCACAGAGTGGGGTGTTTTGCCTTGTCCTGGGATCTGTGCTGTGAAAGGGCATGGAGAGGCTGGAGAAGGATGGGTGCAGCTCCCAAGTGAGCTGTGAGGAGGCACATTGAGCTCTACAACCTGCACGGGGTTGTCACTGTCCAGCTGAAGGACATGGGGAGAGTCACCCTGGATATGGCAACACCCCTCAGCAGCCTTTGGGAAACCACCGTGACCCACTGCTCTCTCAGCCCCCGCTATTCAGCAGAGCAGCAAAGCAGAGGGCTCAGGCTGTGCTTGCAGATGTATTGAGTTAGTTTTTCACTGCTCTATAAAGAAGAGACACTGGAGGGTAAAAAAAGGGAAGTGATACTGTTACAATCAGCACAGTGTGTGATAAAGATTTATTGCAGGTAGAAAGCAAATAAAGGTATGGTAGGAACTTCTTTATTACCCATATCGTGATTGCTTATGTGATCAGTGACCTGGAATACATTCAAATTCATGTCAAATAAAAGCCCAATAGAAGGAGATTTTGCTTCCCTCTGCCTTCTGGTGACATGTGGGCAGCAGAAAGTGCAGCCAATTGCCGTGTTTACCCGCTTCCTGCTTTTCTGGAAAGTCAACAGTTTTTAAAGGCTTAGGCTGGCTCTGAATTAAGAAACTTGCTCTGGTTGAACTAAGGTCACTGGTGGACAAATGGTGTGTAACTGTGTGGGGTGTTAATTTCTTGATGAAGTTACTGTGCCAGGCCCACCCCACTCTGCTCCCACCATCCTGGCCTTCTCCAAGCCCTTTTCTTCCTGATTTGAGAAAGGGACATCACTGAAGGCAGGCAGCAGAGGATCAAAGTATCTCAAGAGACCCAAACAACATGCAGACACCATGCTCATCACTGCTGTAAGGTTACCAAAACCCCATCCAAGCACTTCGGTGTCCAAGGCAGCTCACTGGTGCAGGTGGACCTGATGCCACCCCATTCCCATTTGGTCATCACTGGTTGCCCCAAGCCTCCTGCTTTGGGGCAAGACCTCAGAAACCCTTGTTCTGCAGGCAAGTCCTGGTGGTTGCACCTCCAGGAGGTACCCATAGGCTCAGATAAGGCCTGGAAGGTCTTATCTGCTCATTGCTTTCAGATCATTCTTCTTTTGGTGGTTCATCCATCACTAGTTAACAGGGCACCCTTGCTCAGCTGGCTTTCTTTGTGCCCTATCTTTAACCTCCTACAAGTAAATACCCTTTGTACACATGTATCTGGCTCCTTGATAGTGTATTGTATTCCTTCCACCACCAAAAGCACTGGTGGCATGAGGAGAAAGAGTCCATTTAGATAAAAAGCAATTAGCACCTCTCAAGGCTGGTATATATTGTTAAAGAAAACGGCCCTCACAGGAGGCTGGCGAAATTCCTCCTGGCTTGAAAGAAGACAAAAAGGCTGAGGTTATTTCAAAGGAAACCTCTCCTGCAGATTTGGAGATGCTGGGTTGGTTTCTTTTCTGAAAATTAGGCAATAAATCAGTCTTTTCTTGCAGTTTTAGGCCAAGGGTCCGGTTTTGGTGGTCAAGTTGCTGTGGTCTCTTGAGAATGGAAGAAGAGTTAGTAATAAGTTCAATAAACCCCTTAAATCCAATGTTTCATGTAGCGCCCTGTGGCATGGTCCTGGTGCACCCTTTCCAGGGGCAG
>JAOEHY010023131.1:9189-50183 GCA_025447955.1 Psilopsiagon aurifrons | reverse complement strand
CGGCGGGGGCGAGCGCAGCCCCGCACCGCCTCCGCCGCTCCTCGCAGCCCTCGACTAGGAAGCAGCGCTAATTGGCAGCCTGGGAGAGCCAACGGGCGGCGGCGGGGCGGGAGCTTGCGCTTCGCTCTCGGCTGGGCGTCCGCCAATCGGAGGGGCGGCGGAGGCGGGCGGCAGTCGGTGCGGCGGAGAGCGGCGCGGCGGGGTCGACTTGCGTTCCTCCGCGCTCTCTCGCCGCCTCATCGGCCCCCTCCTTCCTTCTCTGCTGCTGTCGGGCACAGGAGACGGGCAGATCCTAGCACTTCAGGTGAGGGCGGCGCCGTCGTCCTGGGCCCTACCCTTAAAGGAGAGGCTTGAGGCGGAGGCTGGGGTTTAGGTCCCAGTCAGAGGCTTTGGCGGGGGAGCGCAGAATGGCGGGCGGGGTCCCATCGGCGAGCGCGGAGAAGGGGTTTCGCCCCGGGGCTCCTGGGCCCGCGCTGCCCCATGGCGGGATCAGGCCGCTTGGGGTGGGTGTCGTGCTGGGAAGGCCCTGTTGGGTGCTGGCGGGGGCTCGGCGGGGCAGCGGGAGCGGACGGACGGACGGGTGGATGTGTGCGCCCCGCGGTGGTGTCGGGGCTTCCTGCCGCCCGGGCGCGGAGAAGGTGAAGGTCTCCTTGCGCGGCGGCCGGCGGGGAAGGGCAGGGCTGTTGCTCGGCGGGATGACGACACGGGCTGTGGGGCGGCTTGGTTCCTGCTGGGGGGAAGAGGGCTGCTCGCCGTTCGGTGGCCCACTCGGTGGTGGCGACGGCTTTGGTTGTGGGGCGGGAGGGGAGGAGGCCTAAAATTGAGCGGTTGGGTTTTTCTTCCCGGTTTTGAAATCCCGGCATCCGGGGTGGTGGTAGGTAACGATGCTTAGGTTGGTGGGAGGAGGTGTTTCTGTGGGGGAGAGCGAGGTTTTAAGCAGCTGACAGCCTCCCGAGAACCAGTAATGATCCAGCTAAGTCAGGCTTGTTGGTTTTGCCATTGCCGCCTTCTCTCTTTAAACTTTCCCTTTTTTGGCTCACGGAAAGAGTCTCCTCATCTCCCAGAGTAACATCTGTGTGAGAGACAGAAGTTTCTTTATGTGCGTCGAGGTTACCTGGTTAGAGAAAGTCTGGGTATCTACAGTGCCTGGCTTGCTGAATCCATCTTTCCCAGCTGCCCGGCTGTCTCGGGTTGGAGTGACTCAGAAGCTGATAAGCTCTGTCTTCTGAGCGTTCATCCCTGTGCCCTAGCAGTGAATGAAGCCAGAAAGGTGTGAGTGCCATATGCTGTCCTTTGTAAACTGAACGTTTGAAAATGAAACATAATCTTGCAGTTTTCAGTGTTCGGTTTTCCTGTTAGCTGTTTTTGGCTAAAACCACAGATTAGTTAGGATAACAAGTACACCACTGCTTGCGTTTCCTTTACCTGTTTTGGTAAGTCTGATCATTTGTGTGTGACACAGACCAGGGTAAAAACTGAGCCTTTGGATGTGCTAGACTTTTGTTTTCTTCTGTTGCACTGCGTGACCTTACAGCAGACTGCTTGAAAGGTTGCCCCAAGACTGTTTTCTCTTGCTATGGGGGAGGGAGGGATTTTTTTCCGTTCTGATAATTTGGATTTAAGTCCAGAGTTTGTTTAGCCTTCTCTAAAGGCAAAACCTTTCCTCCTGTTTGAAAGAGTAAAAACCATTAACCGTGCATTATTATAACAGTCATATCAAAGACTGTGTTACGTAAGTGACTGAGTTTTCATTCTGTTTTCAGTGCAACAAAAAGATCATTCTTGTATGTATGTGATAAGACCAGTAGAGAAATATCACTTCACTGCTTTATTGGGCTGGGGGAAGACTTATATTTCTACTTTAAGGTGAGAGGGAACCGAAACAGTTTGCCAGCTGTATTTTGGATGAGCAAAACTTCTTAATTGTCTTTTTTGACTATTAAGGTTGTTAGCACTGAAGGCTAATGTGCTTGCTCTTTCTCTGTACCTGCCTGAAATCGCATTTTGTCAAACTTGCAATTTGCCTTCAGAGATAATAGGGTTACATTTTGCCAATTGTGACTGAATCAGCTTAAGATGTAGTGGGTATTAGCACACAGGGCATGTCTAATTAGCACAGTGCAGCCTCATTTTAGAGATTTCTGATGATACTCTACCGTAGCCTAGGCACGGTAAGCAGGAGAGGAGTGCAGGTGCTACCTTGTCCTCTGTAGTGTTAACCTTATCATGGCTGCTCACTGTTCAAGGGCTCCAGGCTCCCCTTGGTGCATGGTTTACAGTTCTAGAGTTGGTTTCTTTGGCTCAGGGTCTAATAAATGTTAAAAACTGCCCTGGGGGTTAAACTCCATAACACACATCGAGCAACAGTATCAGTGTTAAAAGGAAGATACATAGCACAATTGTAGTTAGAGATTGAATAGTTTATTAGTGTTTGATAGGCAAAACTGTTTTGGGATTATTTTTTTACTGATTTTTTTGTTTGTTTGTTTTCTCTCCTTTTGAAGAGGGTGCTCTGAAAGTGGTTACAGTAGGTAATACCAAGCTGACAAATTAGATGGCAGTTATGATTGCTGGGCTTGATGTTAGCTGTATGCATCTTAAGTTTATGGTCTTAAGTGTTCTTTAACTTTTCTTTAACTGCCATAGATTTATAAGAGATTTTCTGTATTCCACAAGTCATCTCCATAACAAAAACTTGATTTTACTTTATAGTGTGTGTTTAATTTTATTTTTCTAAATTTTCTGCTTTATTCCTTTAGTATTTGCAATACCATTACAGTGACATGGCTTTCTGACTGTGTGGTGGTAGTCTGCGCAACATTTTGATCTGTGAATGTTTGTAGGTAATAATTTCAGAAAATGCCTAGATGTGTTTCTAATGAGTAAATGTCTACTTTCTTTTGCTCTATCAGGGTACTTGAATGTTGGTCTCAAAATTACTGTTGTGGACCTGTTGTTTTTATCAGGTGACATGTTTGGGTGATTTAGTGGTAGACACAGGAAGTTTTGTTCTCATGCTCTGTTCATCCAGCATATGGATACCTTTTCCTTCTCCAGAGCTGAGTGAACTACTTGGTTAAAGATGTCCTTATGTCAATTCTGTGCTTCCCTGATTATGGTTAAAATGAGCGTAAAGGTTACTGTGACTTGAATTGGTAGCCTATAAATGCAGGACAAAAAGTGTCTGTGCTTGTCACAGGAATGGCAAAGGATAAAATGTTTAGTGGTGCTGCTGGTCAAGAATTGTCTGGGCTTCTGTGAATCTGTGGGAGTAAACCAAATTAGCTGAAGGGTAGCTTTCTGCTTCTGAGATGATGTTTTCCCAATATGGGAGTAGCAGGTCCTGGAAAAAGTTGCATCTTCTCATACAATAAGCCAGGAGGATTGTAGGTGCGGATTGAAGGTTTTTTTTTTAATAGGTCTGTTTAAACATGCATATAAGCTAATATGTTGGAATAGTGTTTTGTTGGTTCTTAGGTTCTCTGCTTTATAAAAGAAATTCTAAAGTCTAATGACTTGAGACTGAGACCTGGAATGAAGTCTCTAATGCTTGAAGACTGGTCTGTGAGATGAACTTTTTTTTGTAATATAGGATTTAATTAAAATTCTGTCTTAATCCATGAAACTTTAAGAAGTGACGTTCCTTTCAACTAAACTTTGTTGCTGGTTTTTGGCTTGTCTTAATGTAATGATGAATTGTTCTCAGAGCATTAAAAGGAAGAAAGCGTGAAATAACAATGATGTAACTGTACTGAGATAAACTGAGCTAAATATTCAGTCTCTGGTTGAACAAAACGGTGTACTTAATATGAATGTTACTTGGCTATTTGGCTCACTGAGGATGGAATGAATAACCTGAAGTTGATACTAAAAAGGCTGTTGTGTCTTGGGCTGGTTCACAGTCTGCAGTCATAGTTGAGTTTGTCACAAGACTTGAATGGTGTTCCTTTGTATGCTGTCCAGCAAGGTGCCTTACTTGGCGGAAGGGAACAGCCAAAATTTCTTTTAATAGTGCTGGTCTAGAATCTGCTTTAATGCATGCTGTGAGTGATTCTGCTGGAGCCACTGCAAACAGGTATGCATTGGTAGAGCCCTGTGAATCTTGGTGGACAGGATGTGTCAATATTTGAGAAGGTTCCCAGCCCTAATTGGTAAATAGGGATAGAGCAAGTGTGGGTATTGTAGTGCTGCGCAGTAACGAGCTTTGAAGCAAAACCAAAAAAATGTACCTGAGGGCTTTAAGTGCTGAGATCTGGTACGACATTTTAGAATATGCAGATGTTTAAAAACTCTTCTGACTTATGCAACACATTGTAAATATTTTGATGCTGTTGGAAACCTGTGTCTCACATTGTTTGATTTTGGGCCAGTGCATGTTATTAACCCTTTTTCCTTGTGTAGGAGTCTGCTTTATGGTAAAAGTTAATTCCAGGGCATCTACAGACCTAAAATTTTAAACTAGCTTCTTTGCCTTTATTATATACTCTAGACCAGTGAGTAAAAAAACAGAGAGCAATGCAACAGCAAAAATGGTGAAGATAAGAACAGCATGTCAAATCACGTTGTTAAACATTCGTTTCAAACAGTTTTGCTGAAGCCAAAAGGGCTGGATTTTATGTAATTTTTTGTCATAAACGTATAGATGTCACATAGTAGATGCCCTGAGAATGGGTGCCATGCAGATTTTAAGTGACACTGTGATGCAGGAGTTCACGGATATGTGTTTTAAATATTTTCTTATGCCTGTTGTGATTTATGTATCACAGAATCATGATGCACTTGCAAACGTTTAGCTTTTGATTATAAAGTAGCGGATTATTTACTCATATTAAAACTGGGTGATCGTACTCTGTAAACTTCACTGTGAAGTGTCGTTTTGCAGAAGTGTGATCTTTCTTTCTGTCTTGTTATTATTGTGGCTTTGTATATGAGTGCCACAAATAGGACTCATAAATCTGATTTTTATGTATGATAGTATGTTAATCTCCCCCATATATCAGCCTGGTGCACAGGCAGCTGGTGATTGTAATAACAAAAGTGTATTGACTGAGCTCTGAGAGGATCAACAGAGTTCTTGTACGTGGCATCTCAAACTCTGCTTTCTGAGCATAGCCAGGGGTTCTCAGTTCCAGCAGCAAATTGCATGGAACTTCTTACTTAGCGCTATAATGGTAGATGAACATTAAAGTAAGAAGTCTGTTCTCAGTAACAGATGCATACTTCACTGTGCAAGCATACTACGCTATTCTTTTAAGCTTAATTTTTTTAATTAATTTCTGACTTAATAGATCAAATAAAGGGTGCAGGGTGAATATGCTTAATGTGTCCTTCTTAAAAGGGGTAATGTGAAGTATAGATTTCAGCAGATGATCTGCCATGAGTCACAGAACTAACAGAACATCTTTTTAGCTAGACTTACACCTCTTACCCTCTCCATTAAAGAAGCTTTCCTTGGCAAATTGGCAGGTACTGGATCACTGCAGAGTGCCATAGTGCTGCTTTCTTGTCAGGAAAAATGATAGATCTGTGAGAAACAGGTGTGTGTATATATATATATACACAGGTGTGGCATATATATGCCATATATATGTCATTTACCTGAAATAATACAACCAATCTAATATCTGGTCAACATACAATTGTGCTTAGTGTGAACACATGGTTAATCTCTAGGGCAAACTTAACTGAAGGTGGTTTTCCCAAGTTCTTGCTGGGTTGAGGTGATGGTTCCCCTCCAAAATGTGAGCTCTGTTTTAAGTGTGAGAACTGAAACTGGGTAACTATTTCCTTTCAATAACTTTAATTTTTTGTGTGTTAGGGGAGAGCTTCATATAAAGAATGCTGTAAATCTTGCCATTTGTAAAGTGAGAGATAAACTGACTGGCCAGCTGTTCCTCTTTTTGGCAATTAAATTTCTTGGAAATTCTTATGCCCACAGCTGGGAGTATTACTGTGTGTGTCATTGATTAGTTCTACTATTATGGTAGGCCAGTGCCAACAAGTGTGCATGGCACAGCCACTCACTCTCCTCCCCCTGGGATGGGGAGTGAGTAGGAAGAGAAAAAGTGAAAAAAACTTATGGGTTGAGATAAGGACAATTTAAGTAAAGCAGAGCTGCTTCATTTGAAAGTAAGAACAACCAGCATGCATGGATAAAGTATGATCAACCAATCCACAGTGCCACTTCCCAAAGCAAACTTTCATGCTGTCTTAAGGAACATAGTTCTAAGTGGAAACAAGTGGATTAGTTAAACAAGTTGCTTACTGTTACCATATCATTGATGGCTTGTGATGATTGACCCTGGCTGGATGCTAGGTGCCCACCAAAGCTGCTCTGTCACTCTCTCCTCCTCAGCTGGGCAGGGGAGAGAAAATGTAATGAAAGGCTTATGGGTTGAGATAAGGACAGGGAGAGATCACACACCAGTTACTGTCAAAGGCAAAACAGACTTGACTTGGGGAAATTAATTTATTGCCAGTCAAATCACTGTAGGGTGATGAGAAATAGCACCAAATCTTGAAACATCTTCTGCCCCCCCCTTTCATCTTCCCAGGCTCAACCTCACTTCTTCCAGTTTTTCTCTGTCTCCTCTCCCTGGCAATGCAGGGGACAGAGAATGGGGGTTACAGTAGAATCTGCTGCTCCTTCCTCCTCACAGTCTTGCCCTGCTCCAGCATGGGGTCTCTCCCACAGGAGGCAGTGTGCCATGAACTTTTCCAGTGTGTCCTTCCCACAGGCTGTAGCTCTTCATAAACTGCTCTAGCATGGGTGCCTTACAGGGTTGCTGGCCTTGCAGGCAAATGTACTCCATCATGGGCTCCTCAGAAGTATGTTTTGGAGATACTTTTGGAGGTACTTTTTAATCTGTAGATAATGTATTAATGTTCTGTAGACATCTAAAGAGGTGATATTTAATATAAACAGTTTTTAAACTGCTGCTGCTCTTAATGTTGAAGCAGTTTGATTATCCAGTTGCTTATAGTGCACAGTACAAGTGAAAAAGAACGATTAATAGATGTTAATCCAGAAAGTAACTATTTGTAATGACCTCACCTTATCAGAAAAGGACAAGCCATGGGACTTCTGTGACCGAATCCCTGTTTGAATTTGATGTAGTCACAAAGGAAACTTCCCATTTAAAAAGAATGGATGTAGAGTCCGCCACAACCCCTTTTGTTACATTTGTTACGATGAACTTCCCCTTTTTTCTACTTCAGATATAGCTAGTTCTGTAGGCCACTGTGTTTTCATTGGTTTTGGTTGGTTATTTTGTTGGGGTTTTTTTCCTTCTAATGTGGCTTTGGGGACAGCTGTTAAAAAATCTTCTGTGATTCCCTGTGATTCTTGCATGGCAAAGTAGTATTATTTTATCAGATTCAGAAATCTGAGTCTTCTCAGTTGAAGTCAGAAATGGTGAGAGTCAACTCAGATCTGGTATGTAGGTAGTCACTTCTTTTGGGTCTGAATCCGTTTTCTTTGAAGTTACAGTGTACAGAGTTCCTTTGTGTTGAATTCAACGTGCTCTTTGAGTTAGGACATTGTCACCTGTAGTGTTTGTTAAGTGCAGTGCCAATTTTAGTATTGCAAAAGTGAAACGTGGAACATATGTCAGTGGGACCAAAGGACCTCTCAGCAGTGCACCATTCTCCTTCACACAGCAGCTTGCTGCAGGAGGAGCTGACTGTTGTGTTACTTAGTGTGCTCTGATGATCTCCAGTAGATACCAGTTAGTTCCCATGGGGTTCATGAGCTATTGAAAGATATTCTAGAATATCCGGAGTGTTAGTATTCATGAAAGTTGTTAATAATTCAAACAACTAATGAATATTATTGCAGGAGTATCACCACTCCTTTCTTAGCCACTTAATCCTTTCTACCTACCTATTATAACCACTTACATGCGGTTCAGCCATGAGACTTGTACAGTGAATTTTCAGTGATATTAAATGGGCTTGATTTATGTTCCCAAATGCAAACATCTTATCTGTTGTGTGCATACCACTTAAACAATAAAAATATATTTTTGCTTGACTTTCAGGGTCTCAGATTTTGTGTTGTCTACTTGCTTATTCCTTTTGTTGGCATGACAGCTTGTGATTTGTTAAAATAGCTAGAAGCTTGTCGCCATTTCTACTCATAGTGATGAAGCAAGTAACTTCAAAACCAGTATGGTCTGTGTTGCTCCTAAAACAGGAAGTCAGGTTGTTTCCCTGATGCCCTGCTATTTGTTCTTGCTGCTTGCTGTGTGTTCTCTCTCTTTATGTGTCTGTGCTGTGACCAGAGTTGGTTCTGTGGTCCAGCAAGAAGCTTCTTATTTTTTGTCAGAGTAATTTTCAGCTGGATAAAGCTTAGCACATGGTTTCCTGAATAAAGTCAAAAGCATAGGTCAAGAGGAGTGACTGGGCATGTGGAAGGAGACCAGATCAACCTTTGTTGGCAGAACAAGTTTGTACCATAATGAAGTGATCAGGCAGGGTATTGAGATGAGCAGTACAGTGAATAATTTCTGTAAAGTTAGGCTGTAAAGTGAATGTTGGATGTAAGTAAGTCTTTCTGTAAGTGCTTTTATAATCCTATGTGTGCCAAAAATGGTCAAATGTAATAAAGTAGGGAAAATGGGAATGTATATAAATGGAACAGTGTTGCTCATCCTAGCAGCTGAAGCAGTGCTACATGAGCTGCTGAAATACAACTGAGAAAGATTTAATGCTTATTGCCTAGACTTACTATCTTTAAACTGTTAAGGGTATTGAAGATGTGATTAAACTTATGTTTCTCAGTTTTTACCAATTTTAAATGCATGGGTGAATGAGTAATAAGCATCAAATAAAGTAAATAAATTAAAAGGTAAATATGCTGCTTTCTTGAATTGAAAGACAGAATTGAAATACTTCTTGAAATCGAACAGGTTCCCAGTAGAAATGAGTTAAAAGTCTTTGCTTTTTACTTCTGGAATGCTCATGTGTAAGTGACTTTTATGTGTACTTATAATGTGTAGTGCTGATACATATTCTTGTGCAATGAAATAATGTATTTATAAAAATAGCGAATGCTAAATATTTTTTGGAGTTCCTAGCAGAAGGCTTAATCTGTTAACACTTTATTGTTAACCAGGTTTTGAAGAATTAGCTTTGAATTCCACCTCAATATTTAATTTCCAAAATAGACTCAATCTTGTGGAAATAATCAAGTGAAACTGTTTACCTACCTTATTGTAACCTTTTGTTTGTGATTTTTGTTTGGTTGGCTTTCTTATCCCACAAAAATAATTGAACAGAATTAGTCAGATCCCTCTGTTACTTTTGTTGTTTGAGAGTGCCCAGTCTGCTGCCTTGACTATTCTCAGCAAAGTACTGTTCCACTTGTTGGAGGTGCATAGATACACAAACTGACTAGCAGGGAACATCTTCCCAAGGAAGCAGACTGAGCAGTATTGCAGAACACTTTGTGCTTGTGTTTGATTGTTCTCTGCACTGGGGAAGGTGAAAGGTCATTCATTGGAGATCATGAATACCTTGTCTGTTTATTGAGGTAGGACCAAATCTGTTATCTGTGTTCCTAAACACAAATTTAGGGGGATGAAAGGTCAATCTACAGTTTAAAGGTACTGTAGGGTGAACCCTAAAATTGACTTGAAATCAGATTTTTCTTAAAATTGATTTGAATTTGGCTGAGTAATCCTTTGTCCATATTAGCAGCTGCTTCTGCTTTGACTTGTAGTATCCCTGTATCAGAGAACAATATGTGGGTCTCATCTGTGTCTGATTATTTTTAGCACTTAGTTTAGATCAGGCTGTTGCATTGTTTCTGGTAGAATGTAAATCATGTGAGTTCTATGGGAATCATGAGAGAAATCTGTGCTGTGCAATTTTAATTATTGTACATTAGTAACAAGCAGTTCAGTGACTGATATGTGCAAATAGATGAAACAAATATCATGCATTAATTCTGCATTTATTTTAGGTTATACAAGACATCCTGTAGCTTCTTTGCTTTAGATTTCGATCAGTCTAATAAAATAGTCTCACTTTCTCAAAACATCTGTTGGCTTGGGTTTTTCACTAGCCCTGTAGAGAAACTAAAAGTGTGATTGGAGATCTTTGATATGTCTGCCTGTTTTCCTTCCTCTCCTTTCTTGCATCAGTGGCTAGATAGGAAGCACTTGTGCTTCTACATGTTACTAGGTATGGCAGAAACACTTTGTTTAATTAAGGACAAACTGTGCTAAGTTTAGCGTATAATGCTTACCAGTGTATTGCTGAACAAAATTACTACTTTTACAATAATGAATTTAGCAGGTTTTATGCTGTTTCCAAGAGATCTAACTGCATAGCAAGGAAATACAGAGAGAGTTGAACAGTTTTGATATCTTCAAGTACATCAAAATGTATTTTCATCTTCATATTTAATGCCTTTTTTTTTTTTGCATGTGCAGTGTTTATTTCTGATTTCATACATATGCATAAAATACTACATTTTTTTGAATGAATACTGCTGTCCCAGTATTATGTCTTTTGAGATTGTTGTGAATTATGTTAGTAATTCAGCTGTGAAGTTTATAAAGTTTCTATGAGATTTTTGATTTTCAGGGCTGTGTTAAGTGTGTGATTTGGCTAATGTATTGCATTTGGAATACAATTTATTAGGTAGGAAAAATAATCTGAAAAGCTGTTGCACAAATTGGCTCTTTAAAATTGAAGATCTTATAAACATGCTTTTGTAAGTATGTGCTTTGAATTTGTCAGTGAAAAAAAGTCACATGAATCGATTTTTATTGCAGCAAACAGAACAAATGGGCAGAAATAAGCAATATAAAACTTGGGGCTATTGTTCAATTTCTTTGCCACCGTTGTGAGTACTATTAAGGCTATATTAATTATTTGCCAATAGTCTGAAATTTCTGAACAGGGAGGTTTAGTGGGAGGTGTCCCTGCCCATGGCAGGGGGAATTGGAACTAGATGATCTTAAGGTCCTTTCCAACTCTAACTATTCTATGATTCTATGACTAGCTCATACCTGTTAAGGGTTAGTTGCTGCCTGACCCGTTTATTTATATAAGTAAGAGGATGTGTGTGCCTGAATTTGTTTCTCCAGGAACCTCTGCATTGTTCTTTAAAGCATGGGTCTGTTTTCCAGAGTGAATTAAATTTGAGCTACTTTCTC
Organism: Psilopsiagon aurifrons; assembly: GCA_025447955.1. NCBI lineage: Eukaryota > Metazoa > Chordata > Aves > Psittaciformes > Psittacidae > Psilopsiagon > Psilopsiagon aurifrons. The sequence goes on along the minus strand of JAOEHY010023131.1, from coordinate 39,018 downwards.
TAGTTATGCAGCTGTGTTGGGTCATGAGAATTATTGGGATATACAAAGAATAGCATATTGCACCTAGTCATTTACATCAGAGTCAGCATGCAAATTTTCAATTTGGAGTACTGTGAAAAATCTCAATCTGGCTATAGTATCTGCCCTAAAAGAGGAAGGAATGCAAGTCATGTCTTCCATCTAACTTTTCCATCACCCAATTTCAAGTGCTTAACTGCTCTGCATAGCTGTGAATACTGAAAGGGGTGTGGGAAATCAGAACTACATAAGCTTAAAAAGACATTTTTAAATCTTGTTTTGGAGTTAGCTGACTTTCTCTAGCAAAGTTTTTCTGTTCCAAGGGGGACGGAAAGAAAAATCACCGTCTTGGGTGAAAGACGCGTACAAGTAGGGATTTGGCATAGTCGTCAAATGCATAAAATGAAAATGAAACAATGTAAACGTTTGTCTGAAGCTAGCCTACTGAAACTTAAATATTGAAGCAAGTGAGAAGTTAACTACTTGAAAATCTGCTTTATTTGTTATTGGTTTTCTTTCGATTTTGCCTAGAATTTGAAATTTGATATAGAATTGCGGTGTTAAGCTGAATGAATTCAGCTGGTAACTAGCATCCAGATCCTGAAATTGTTGAATAAATTATTGGAATATTACTATTGAAATACTCTAGCTAGAGGGCAGTAAAAAGATGAGTTTAGAGTTTTTCAGAATTTGGATAGGCTTTCAGTGCCTCTATAGGCAAAAGTGCTGGATTTGTACTTTTCTACCTATCTTACTTATACTGATGCTCGCCTCTGTTGACTTTTAGCTTTCCCAGAGACTAGAAATAGACAGTGGTGTTGCATTTTGTGTCTGTCAGTTGATATCAGGTAGAGTTAGTAAAACTAATTTCAGTGTTAGTTTTGCTAGGATTAAGTCAACGCTGTGAGTGAGCGCTAAACCCATTTGAATGGCCTTCTTTGCACTATTTCTAGGTTGAAAAGGCTATCTTTAGTAACTTCTTTATTTGATTAATACAGTAGGGTTATATACAAGCAACCAGGGAGAACTTGGAAATCCCGCTTTTCTGGTATCTCATAACACGACTTCTGTTGTAGTTCAAAATTGTTCCAGTTAGTGCCAGGCATTGTTATTTGGAGTCCGAGAATGAAGAGCAACTGAAGATTTTTGTGTCAACTACTGCAGCTTCTTTTGCAAAAGGCCTTCAAAGCTGAACCACCAGTGGATACTGTATTGTAACAAAATACTGGCTAGACTCAGACTGGTTTGATGTCATTAGAATTCTTTAATTTGTTTAAAAATGAAAATAAACACATAAACATTTCTGAAAGGATAGCTGCCTTCATCTGAAAGGAGTTTTAGATGCCAGTGGCAGAAATCCAAAACTGAAATATTTGGGGTTTAGAGCTTTATCTTTTTTTGGAATCTAGTTGGGAGTTGATCATTACTGACTGTCTTTGCATTCTTGTGATTTGCATTGAGAATTGTGGTATTGGATTGCCTGTGATTAAGCGCAAAATCAGATAATTGAATATCTAGTAATTGTGTGAGAATAATATGAAATAACAATACAAATACTGAGGGGGGTAATAAAAAGAACAAACCTCATGCCAATGGATGATAAAACGAAAGTATATGATAAGAAGCAGTTCTATCACGACATAACAAGCTCAGGGCCAAAACTGTTTTGTTGAGTACATGTTTACCAAATGAATGTTCTTTAAAAGTGTTAGTTACTTATTTGCAATTTCTATTATACAAAATGAACTATAAAGGAAAACCTGTATCGTTACATGAATTGGGTATAGTTTACATTTTCTGTGTTGTACCAGAAAAATGTTATGTTACTGTGACATTTTTCTTCAAGCAGTAAAATTCATAGTTAAGGGATCAGTTAATGGCTTTGGCTGCAAGGTTCAACTGTGTAGCCTTCTACTTTCTCATAAGAAGAAAAGAAAGGTGGACTACAATTGTGAATGTATGCAGGAGGTAAACAAAAATGAAATGCAACTGACTGTGAGAATGGTGCTCTTGTGACTAACTTAATTCTTGTCTTTTGGAAGCTGAATGATTGAATATATCTTGTGAATTAGTAGGTAATGATTGTAGAGTTCCCATCGCAAGATTTTCAAGATGCAACTGGAAGGGTGCTAGGCGATCTCATCTAGGCTCCCTTTGCCAGGAAAGGTTGGACTAGATGTTCTTTTGTGGTTCCTTCTAACCTGGGCTGTTATGTAATTTCTATGATCATTATAGATTGATAAATATTCAGCTGAAGTATTTCTTATGGGAATTATAGCAAAGTGTGGCTGTTGAACCCTCTTTGAAGACCTATTTGATGTATTGAGTAGTCCAGCCTCAACAGTTTGCTCTTGTTTTCAGGATCCCTCTGACCCTTACTATAATTTCCATCTTGTGCCAATCTACTCAATTATTGTAGTGACTTTCCATTAAAATCTAGCATTAAAAATGTGTGCATATCTTACCTTGATTTTCTGGGAAGCTGAAAGGAAGAGGATTTCTTTCCTGTTAAAAACAACTTCTGATGGACTGTCCTCTGTCATGGTTAAGTGACTTACTGATTGTCTGAGTCAAATGGAGCAAGGTGTTTCCTTGCTTAAGTGAGCAGCTACCAGTCCATGAAGGGATCAATAAACATTAGCCGCCTTTCTCTCAAGTTGTTTTGTGTTGAAATTATAGGCTTTTTAAGGTAGTGTGGCAAATGCAAACTAGGTAATAAAACATTCTCTTCCTATGAAATGACTGAATATTTCATAGAATCACAGAATGGTTTAGGTTGGAAGGAACCTTAAAAGGCCCTCTAGTTCCAGCCCCCTGCCACAGGCAGGGACACCTTCCACTAGACCAGATTGCTCAAAGCAACATCCACCTTGGCCTTTGAACACTGCCCAGAATGGGACATCTGCTGTTTCTCAGGACAACCTGTTCCAGTGCCTCACCACCCTCATAGTGAAGAATTTCTTCCTAATACCTTTTTATTTAAATTTATTTAAATTTAACTTCTTTTTAGCAGTTACAAGGGGAAAAGGTAGGCAGTTTGGTTTAAGATGTTAGAATTTGACATAATTTAATTTTCAGTTTCAAGAATTACAAGGTACAGAATAATTGCATGTTGTCTAAGGAATCAGTTTAAGGTTATTAATCTCAAATACTCTATATAGCACATTATTAATGCTGGTTTTTTAGATGTGGTAAAATGCATTTAAGTATAATACCTGTTTTTTTGGGTGGCTCTGATGCATCAGATATACAGATATTTTGCCTCAGCGAAGCATACCCATTCAGATAAGGGCAACGTACAGGTTCTTTCAATATAAACTGAATTTCAAGTTCAACAAATATTAGTATTCAGGCTTCTGCTGGGAGGGCAGCCTTCTTTTTATGAAAGGGAAGAAAGAAACTTTGCTGCTGGGAGCATGTGTGTGTGGACCCTTCGGGTTGTTGTTCCAGATGTTAATAATGCTCAATGACAAGAAAAACCTTACAGCTAGACTCACCTCTGCTTTTAGTGTTCTTTTTCTTTGAAGTATACATACATCTGAAACACTTCTTTGCATGTTCTGAAATAACCTTAGTAAATCAAAATATACATCCCCCAAAGTGTTTTTTTAAAAATACATTTGAAATTACTTTGTTCTTTTGAGTGCTTTGTACCCTTAAGCTCCCGGAGTCAGGACGTTGATTGCTCTCTAAGAGAACAGTGGTCTGAAACTTGGCTTGGCTGTGTCAGGGTTACTTGAGATGGTGACTCTTAGCTATTGAGCTGCCTCTCTTAAAAACAATTACTAAGCTCATAGCTGTAATTACTGGAGGGATTTTTTTAGAGGTTAGAGAAACTTCTGGCCTCCCCAAGAAAGCTTACAATGACTGACTGAGGAGTTACCATGTGTACTCTTTATTACTAGAGCTGACATTAGCTTTCTGGGTCTAGTTGGGCTTTTGTCAATCTAAAGCCTCCTGGATTTGATATGCTTTGCTATTTGGGCAGATCGCAGTTTGCCTCTTATTTATGCTAGGGACTATAGGCAGAATGTCTGCCTCTCCAGTAAAGCTTACTTTTTCTAATGGTGCTTCTATCAGATGATTACATTAAAGCTTTAAGCCTACAGTCCTAGAAAGGGAAAATGCCTGTGTTTTTTCATGGGTGCTCTCAGCTGTGAAGAGTTCTTGACTTGACCTGTGACACTAAAGAGTATGGTTGTGAAAAAGATCATTATATGTTACTTGTAAATATTGCATTTTGTATATAAACTCGTCACATTTTCCTCATTGCCTTGTCTAACCTTTTTTCTGCAGTATCTTTAAATTCTAGATGCCTCTTTCATTCTTCCCACTACCATATGGTAACAATAGTTAAATGTGAAATTTATTATTCATTGAGTAAGCACATAGCTTGCTTTTCTTATTCTTGGGGAATATTCGGTCAAATAGAAATCTTATTTTTAGTGACACCATTAAGGCATTTCTGCTTAATTGAAGCTTTCAACTTGCAGCTGTTTCAGCTGTTGAATCATTCCAGGTTTTTTTTCTTTTCCATTCCTTTGCTGCTCAACCTCTTAAGTGACAAGCCATATGGAGATAACAGCTTTGTAAATGTAGTCATACGTAGACAGGTGACTCATTTCAGTAACCACAAACTATTCTAGAACTCTAGCTGATATATTAGTGTGACCAGTGACACAGAGCCCTGCCTTTATTGTGTCATGGTGCAGTTCTGTCTAAATGTCATTGTCCCCCTGCCCAGTTGCAACACTTTGAAATTAACATGGTGATACCATCCCAGCTGTCGGCTCAACTACAGTGCATTCAAATCTTGGAATACAAATGTGGCATGTAATCTATTCAGATGTTCAAGCTGAATTCATCAGCACAAGAGCACTAGCTAGTTAGTAAAATTCTTGAGTTGAAGGTGGACCCTGGTGGCACCTTTTACAAGATTGCTGGAAATTCCCAATATGTTAAACATAGCTTTAGGCTAATGGCACAGAAGCTCGGTAGTACTGAGAAGAATAATTTTCCATTCCTGGCTGATTTTCTATGTGTATGTGCATGTAAGTCATATGTATATGGTTTATGCACAAAGCACATTTTAGAGATTTTACTTAGCCATTCTTTCTCTGTGTGTGCAAGTTTGATATTTTAAGTCTAAGATGATTTTATTCCATGATACTAACCTTTTCTGTTTTGATTGCTTCATGTTACAATACATCATGCAAAAATAACAATTGAATTCTATTTTAATTGAAGATGGGATGTTGCATTTGAATGTAATGACTTCAGACTTTCTGGAGTCTAATGTTACGCAGTTTTTCAGTTTGATTACAATGTGTAGACTGATCAGCAGTAGATGAAATAGCTTAAGAAATTTGATCACTATTCTGAAGCTACTGGTGCCTTCTTTTCTCAGCTGTTTCGATTATTAGGATACCTCTAGTTTGTGAGCGTAGAGGTTACTGACATGAATTTTGATTAAGTTAATTCATAAAGCAAAAAAGGTGTATAATTCTACGTTTAGTAGCAATTGATTCTGTTTTTAAGAATCATTATGTAACCCTTTAAAATGCTGAAGTTAGGAGCATGTATGACGGAAAAAGTAATTTGTGTATTATGTGCTTCTACTGACTGGGCTTCAACACTTTGATCCACTTTGGATCCAGACAGTATATATTTAAAAAAAGTAGTTTTATATGTTTGAATTTTTAACACTAGGGTTTTTCAGACTCTAATCTTCAGAGAGCACTAAAATCTGTCTTGTAATTGTTGCTGAGATGCAGGTCAAAGGCTATTGTTTAATGCTCCACAGTCAGTGATGGCACAGCCTTATTAAATGAAAAAACACATCGGTAATTGCAAGTGCAAGAGCTGGTAGCTAATGGGGCCTCTTGTCCCAGTTTCATTAACCTTCAGTCTGATTCAGGTTGTAGAGTAGATGGCTGGCCTACTTGTACTTCAGTCAAGCATTACTTGAGGACGGCACAAAAAGCTTTCCTTTTCCTGAAAAGCTGGAGAAGGGTTGAAAAGATCAGTCAGGATTTCTGAGGCTAGTTTACCAAATGAAGCATTCACTTCACATTAGTGCATTTAGGGATTCTACATTTGAGTGATTTGTGTGCTTGAGAGCTGTATAAGGTCAAATAATGTGTATCCAGATCTCTGACAATCGCGAGGAAGACTGGCCACTCCGGGGTGTGTGTGGTCTTTTGGGGTGTAGGGTTTTTTTTTGTTTGTTTGTTTTTAAACCTTTAATAAGATTAGTGAAATCTTTGGTTCTCAAGATAAACTTTCACATTCTTTTTTGCCTAACCTTGATCTCATGAGGTTTTTTTAAAGCAGCACCTTTTTTTTTGCACACTGAAAACTTTATAGGTTTTGTGTTAGGGTTAAAGTAGGTTTAACTGTACAGCATGTGATTTTAAAAAACAAACCCACCACACATGCACATGAAAAGAACTTCTAGATGAGCTTGTCAAATTATGTATACAAGGAAGGCCATAAAATTAGATCAGTGATCTTAATACTTTAGTGATACTTCCAGCTAGCTTAGACCAATGAGTTTAGTACATGGTAAGGAGACAGTTTGTTATTTATTAAAATAAATTTTAGGGAATATTTAATTCTAATGGGTCTGCAGCCCATGGTGTGTAGATTACTTAAGTGGTAAGTAAAGGTCTTCTGTCCTTGCTGCAGTAATGACCATTTCAGGACCAGAAAATTAAATTGCCTAGAGACAAGAGGACTCCTGGCTAAAGTTTACCTCAGATTCACTGAGCTGAAAATCTGTTTAAATAGAATTCGAGAGTTTCTTTTTTCAGTGGCCATGTTAATGAAACTAAGTATTAAGCAACCTTCCCCTCCACCTTAAGACAAGTAAACCATTTAAATGCTCCTAACTGTTCTTTAGAAGCTGGATTCAGTTTTCTTTAAAATCTGAATTAATCTTACTTAATCTGAAATATAAAATACTGTCACATGTTCTTTTGTACTGTTAACAGTATAGCATTGATTTTGAAACACTTGAACAGATCTTCTATTGTTCCTAAAAGAATAATTGGTTATTTAACTTGCAGGAAAGGAGGATAGTTGAAGCTAAGCGTGCCTGTTGTTGTTTTCTGTCTACATTTACAAATTGTATTCTGCAGAGGTCTGTCAATTCTGTATCAGTTGTAGAAATGACGCTGCTGATGTGTAATGCTTACCTGACAGTGATCACAGATGAAAATACCGCTTTTCAATTGTAAGGGTTATCTTCATTAGCAGTTTTTACATTGATAGTGTTCTCTCCAAATACTAAAACTACCCTTGGATGTATTTTGAGAAAGGAGGAATGTTGCATGATGATTTGCCCTGCTTTTTTGTCAGCAGAGGAAGGAGAGTGAGGGGATAATGGCTGCAGAAAGAATTGGTAGTAATTGAAACTACTGTTCAGAGCTGTTTCACAGCTCTGAACTAAGCCAACAATTATTTCATTTCTGCTTTAGTAAGGGTCCTAGGGTATAGTTCTGTACTATCTTAGGTTGGTCCCTTGATCAAAAGCTATACTGGAGAAATGTTTCTGATGTTAATGTTATTTCTTTTACGGTGTATGTGTTGAGTAGCTATCCTAGAAAGCTGGCAGTTTTGACTAGTAGGGAATCTGTGCAGCTGTAGAGATTTCTATGTGGAAGTGTGATACTTCTGCACTGTTTTAAATTAAGTGTAATGTGAGCACATTGTGGTCTGAGAAACTTGAGTTATTTTACTAGGTCTTGTAGTTTTTTCCTCTATCATCTTCAGTAATGTCATTGTGAGACACTATATAGGAAGATCTAGCTTTGTTTGTGCGTTCTTTTACTTTTTCCATTATAAAAAAAGCCATCACTCCCTATTTTGTTTTTTTCTTTCCACCTCAAAAAAGTGACAGAAACATTAACTTCACACTTGAAAATGCACAGTTTTGTCTGGGTCCACCTGTGCAACTAGCTTCCCCTGCCCCGATCAGGCTTACTAGTTTCTGCCAATCATCATCATCTGTTTCTCTCTAATAATAAAAGAAGATAATACATACTGACATTGTTAATACATACATTACAATTTGTAATAGTGCTTTAGTCTTTGTTTGAGACAGTCCCAAGGATAGGTTTAGCTCAGATGAGGTCTCTAACCTGGTTTGTTCTCAAAGTGAAGAACATTAGCTCCCTAGTACAACCTTCATTCAGGAAGACTGGCTTGTTTCACCATAGTTTAAGGGTTTAGATGTGCTTCTGTTCAGTGCATGTCAGTATTTCATTAATTAACATTAGAGCCCCGTGTTTCCTGAGATGAAAAATTACAGCTTTTGACAATGAAACACCGAAGCACCACAGCTGTTTCCTAATTGAAGCATCTGCAAAAATGTGCCTACATGTTTCACTGAGGTATTTAAAAACAGTGTTCTCCACCGAACCAGCTGTATGACTAAAAATACCTTTCCTTAATATGGGGTACCTGTGGTCTTTCCTAAAGATTATAGTAAATCTGAATATTCAACTTTACAGCTATATGAAACCACTAGAAATGTGTGTGACTGAAAACCTTGTGTTGGTTTGAGTGCTGCAGTGGGTGTGTGGGGTAATAAATGACCTTAGCTGGAGCTACAAGGTTTTCATCAGCCCACAGGAAATGAAGAAATCCACTCTGATGAGAGAATTCTGTTTGTGGAAACTGAGGTTAGGCAAAGCTGTGCAGGTACTGCAGCTGTCCACGCAGTTATGTTGTGAACGCTGTATTTAGAAAAAATGCAGGTGAATTAAGGCATGTCTTTTAGCATGAGTATTTTGCAAGCATTATGTTGAGTGACTTGACAGAGAAGTCTTGTATTTGCATTTTTTTTCCTACCAAAAATTTACTATACCGTGTCATAGATGATATGAGAGTATTTTTGGCCAGGTGAATGTGGAATTTTGCAATGTTTGAGTTTAAGAGCTTGTTCGATCATGTTTGAAATTATGGTTCTGGGCTCATACAGTCTGCTGTTTAAACACACATCTTTCTTTCTGGAATGGTTATTGTATTACTTTTTATGTACTTTTGTGGGATTTTCTATCTTCAAGTACGCCAGCTTTCATGTTGTGTGGTACTCCTGTGGACAGGTAAGTACCATGGCACTTCTTATCTTGAGCAAGTTTTGATGTCTGAGGTAGTGCATTTTCTAGCATTCTATTTTGCTTCTTAATTATATGCCATTTTAGAACAGTTGTATACATGTCAGTTTTCTATGCAGCTGCTCTGTCAGTGCAGCTGTAAATGCTGTTCCACGTTTTCTCTGCTGAAGAATACATCAGTACTACTCTGCACAGCACTTGCTAGCTAAATGCTTACTACTGAGTATAATTTGCAAATTGAAGGCATGTGGTGTTGTATCCCCTTCCTGCTTCTTTGAAACAAACCTAATGGCATATTTATCTCAATTTTATTTATTTGAGGAGGATGCCAGAATATTGTGATCAGTTTCCTTTTAGGAGACTTTGACTCATGAATTAGTGGATGATGTCATGGACACTACGAAACAGAACATTAGTAAATTTTATTGAAGCTTTTCCTGCACTTTAACATTTTAATCACTGAAATAGAAATAATGGAAACCTCTGATTAAAAAAAAAGCCTCTTTGATCTTCCAGATTAATTTAATTGTTGTTTAATTTTTTGTCGTTCAGGTGGGTTTTTTTGTTTGCTTTGGCAAAATTTACCTGAAGCCCATTTTAATGTGCCTTTTTTTTCCTGCAGTGAAGAAAGTGCTAATATGTATTTTTCCTTGATTAGGAAGACGTAAAGCTCTGAAAGAAACAAGTTTTAACGATTATTTAGAGGACAACCACTTAATGTTATATTAGGTAGCTTAATGTATAGGCCTTACAGCTCTATGTACCTTACAGTCCCTTCCTGGATTTCAAGTTCAAGCAATATGTCTTCAGAATGGGAAATTTCTTCATAAAAAATGAAAAGCCCCAACCCAACACAAACCAGTGTTGCAGGTTTAAAACCTAAGCCACGAGTGTTTTCTGTGCATCTCAACAGAAACAGGAGAATTCTTGTGGTTAGATTTTGTACCTAATGTCAGTGAAGAATACTGTTCAAATGCACTTTGTCTTGCATTTTTCTTCATTACCAAAAGAATCTGCAGGTAGTATTCAGTACTCAATAGGACAGCACACTTCCAAAGGTTGTTTCAAAAAGTAGATATTCATTGAAACCAGGATCAGTCTGTGTGCGAAACAATGTAATAGTCTTATTCATTATAACACAATCTTGTGACATGCTTTTTTTGAAAATTGGGATTGCTTTTTTCTTTTTTTAGCTTAATTACAGTGCTTTAATTTTAAAATCCATTATTTTACGATGTTTCCTTTATGTTTCTGAGAACATTCAATATAGAAACCAGTCTGAAAATTTGGAGAGAGAATTTGGGGAGCAGTTGTGTTCCTTCAGTGGCTACAGAATATTCAGAAGTTTATGGTAAGATACATATTCTGCAACTTTGAGAAGCAAGACATGAAGTTTATGGTTTGGAGCTTTTTCATGTGACTTAGTAACTACTTTCTTTTCTTGTACCAAGGTCACCTTGACTTCAGCTTCAGTTGTGTTACTAATTTTGCCTTTTTCTTGCGCAAGAGAATACTGAAAGAAATGTTGCTAATAATGATTTCAGTAGGGAGAATTAATTTGCTAAGAAGTGCTGTTGAGTTGGGGCTGTTCAGCCTGGAGAAGAGAAGGTTGCGTGGAGACCTCATAGCAGCCTTCCAGTATCTGAAGGGGGACTACAGGGATGCTGGGAGGGACTGGGAGGGACTCTTCATTACGGACTGTAGAGAGAGGACAAGGGGTAATGGGTTCAAACTTAAACAGGGGAAGTTTCGATTGGGTATGAGGAAGAAATTCTTTAAGGGTGATGAGGCACTGGAATGGGCTGCCCAGGGAAGTTGTGAATGCTCCATCCCTGGCAGTGTTCAAGGCCAGGCTGGACATAGCCTTGGGTGGCATGGTTTAGTGTGAGGTGTCCCTGCCCATGGCAGGGGGGTTGGAACTAGATGACCTTAAGGTCCTTTCCAACCCTAACTATTCTATGATTCTGTGATTCAGGAAACACACTATACAGGGTTGTATCTTATCAAAGCTACTGTAAATTGATGATAGTGATTTTTAGAGCATAGTATACAAACAGATGAGGTATTTTTATCCTCCAGTTGGATAAAATGAAATAACTGATCCGTTGGCTCCAGCTGATTTCTGTAGTGAGTTCAGATTTCTCTGAATTTTAAGATTAACATTACTTTTTCCCTTTTTTTTTTTTTAATGTGTGAGTTTAGAATACTAAGTAGAATACTTTAACCTAAAAGCCAAGTACTAAATAAGGGTTAATTTGAATTCTTTATGAAACAAATTGTATTGTCTAATATATAATAATTCCACAATTCCTTCTGTACTGTGTATGCCTCACATATACTATTGAGGGAAATTATAAAAGAAAATTAATCTTTTTGGCTGCTGATGCTCTGGATAAATTTGCTTGGAACCCTAATGGCTGTCTTGCAGGTTAGTTTAAGTGAATGTCATAGCTTGGCATTGGTGTTTGGTTTTTTTAAGCAGAAAATTAAAGCTAGCCTCTACACTTTTAAAATGGTATTGCTGCTATCCCTTGAGAACATAAAGGTCTGTTTTTAGAAAGGTACATTTCAATTGCTTTTTAGCAGACATGGTTGAATTCTTAACTATGGTGGTCTTCTGGTCTCTATCTGGATGTAAATACTGATACTACTGAGTTTTTTAAGAGATGGTTGAAACTGGAGTTCCTTTGTGTGGGAAGAATCACCTGGGCGTTGTTTCAGAAGTCAAATATTAGGCAAGATCATCAAAGTTTATCTTAAATGAGTATCTGAAGCTTTTGGAAGTGCTGAGAATATGGTATATTTCATAAACCCTTTATTTTGGATTACATATTCTTCTCATACTTCTGACAGAATTTGTGGCAGCTGTGTGCACACAGTCATTTAACTTGTTTACTTTTACTTTCTTAAAACAGGATGATGTTCAAAAATATTACAGGCTCCATTTTTGAAAAGTAGAAAATGGATGAAACGTACTTAACCTATCCATAATTTAAAACTTGTAATGAAATGTTAAAATGCTCCCATGTTAGAAAAAAGGTTAATACACCTCATTTCTGTCTTCATCTTGAGTTGAAGGTCCTGTTTTGGCCTTCTGCATAGTCCTAACAATGATACAGAAGGAGGTACCTTGCAGTGTATTAAATAATTTGAGATCTTATTCACTGCTTAAGGACACAGTAAGTATCACATTGTATTCAGGCAGTATCTTGTATTTTAAATGAAGAGGGCTGTCTCCCAAAATATGAAAGCAAGTGCACAGTTTTTAGTGAAGAATACATACAAAAGTATGTCCTTGTTAAAACACTCTAAGTAGTAACATGTTTTCCTTTTAATGACACTTAAATTCGTGGAGGTATTCTTTAGTGGTAAAAGCATAACTTCAGTACTAGGTTGAAAAGGCAAAAGATGACTCATTGTCTCTGTGTAGCACTCCATGTAATCTGTGCAGGCATTTTTCTGTCATTTGTATGATGCTGTCGTGGTTTAAGCCCAGTCAGCCAGTTCGCTCACTCACTCGCCCTTCTTTCTTCCCCCTGCTCCCAGAGGGGTGGGGAGGAGAATCAAAAGAATGCAACTCCCACAGGTTGAGATAAGAACAGTTTAGTAACTAAGGTATAACACAAACCACTGCTGCTACCACCAATAATAATAATAATGACGAGAAATACAAGGGAAAAGAATGCAATCGCTCACCACCGATACCCAGCGCGACCAAGCAGTGAACCCCCCTCTTCCGGTCCCTGACCCTCCTTTTTACATCCTGGGCATGACGTGCTGTGGTATGGAATACCTCTTTGGCTAGTTTGGGTCGTGTGTCCTGACCCTGCTCCCTCCCAGCTTCCCCTCCTCCCTGGCAGAGCATGAGACTCAGCAAGTCCTTGGTCAGACTAAATATTTCAGCAATAACTGAAAACGTTGGTGTTATCAGCGCTGTTCCCAGGCCTAAAGTCAAAAACACAGCACTGCACCAGCTACTAAGAAGGAGAAAAATGGCTGCTACTGCTGAACCCAGGACAGATGCTTAATAATCCATAACTTAAAGGCCTTTGGTTGTTACAGACAAGAGGGGATGCAGGAGAAAAAAAACCCTTAAACAGTTCTTCAGAAATTCTGGCATGCTAAAATTTTGGCTTAAGGAAATTTTAGTTCTCAAATGCTTGTACTGTTCAGTCAGTAATTTGAAATATCTCCTGCAGTACCTAGCCGCCTGTGGAACTAAATTTGCAAAGCTGAGGATTTGCTCGGTGGTAGGCAGCTGGAGTTGGAAATAGTTCCCGCTTCTGTCACTGAAATAATACTTTTAAGGGCTCTGAACTTAATCTTCAAAGTCTGCCTGAATAAAGCTGAAGAGTCATTTGCATTTTTGTTGACATGAATCATAATTCCTCAAACTTCTTTGTAACTGATTTTTCCTTAGACATTTAAGGCACAGGAAAAATAGTATCAGAACACGTTCATGGTAATCAACTTCCAAGTTTAACCATTTAACATTGTGCAGTGATGGTCATTAAAAAAAACCCAAACCTCACAAACTATTTAATCAAGACATCTTGATTTCACCAGAAGTATGCTATCCTCATGTCAAAGCCAGGTGACTCCTCCCCTACCCTACTCTCTTCATTGTCCCTCTTGCCCTCTTGTCCCCCCTCCTTCTCAGTTCTTATCAGCTTCTGGCTGCTTCTTGTTCTTTTTTCCTGCAGCCTCTGGGTCACAGAAGTGCAAGGATTCTCTAGTTATCTTACAGTTATAAGTGACTTGTACGACCTAGTAGCATATTACTATTTAGTGTCATTTTATATTATTTGGTAACTGAAAAATGCCCAGGTGGCAATATACTTAACTATTCCAACTGTCAAATATAAGAATATATATTGCTGCAATTCTCAGAGGAGTGTGCATAATAGGAAATAAGCTTAGGCAGTTTGTAACAGCAGGCATTTCCTAGATCCCTTCCTTTTCGTGCTCAGGATATAGGGTTCAACTAATGGGTTGCTGTCAGCTTTTACCAAAACAATCTTTTGCCATATGTTAACTTCAACATACAGTCTGAATGCCCCAGAAAGTAGTGATTCAATTTCCTTTTTATGGACTTTTCTCTGGTACTTCTTGTTGTAATTGTTTTCTTGGTGGAGGCTAAGGGATTTTCTTAAATCTCTGAAGAAAGGGTGCTATTCTCCATATTTTATAGACTGAAGAATAAGAATTAGGCCAAAGTGATTGGTTTGAGACTCTGCCTTTGGAAGTCTAAGGTCTGACTTCTATTAATAACATGCACTGATGTCTACTGATTGCAATTAGAAGAGTTCACAGCACTGAGTAGTGGTGAATAATCATGGTTTGATGCATTTGTTCCCTGCACATAAAGGCTAAAATTTTCTTGGTGGTGTGTGAATGTGTAAACCAAAGTGACCTTTTTTTCTATAGTTATTTGTGCTGTTAATTTATGGACTTTTCAGTGTCAATAGCTGTGATTCTTAACACATTTGGTACATGATTTCATAATATTGCTAAAGAAGTTGTGTCACTTAATTTGCTCTATGTAAAGGGTTAACAAATTGCATCCATAAAGAAACTGAGAACTCTTATAGAGCAAGTTCTTTGGATAGAATAGATAAGGAAGCCGTGTCAAATCACTTCATATAAACAGGGAATACAAGATACGGCAGCTACACTTTGTAACAAACCGCAGTAGTTTGCACTTAAAGCATAGGATATGTTTGTTTCTGTACAATGAAGTCCTGTTTCCTTCCTATTCTGTGGGGAACAAAACCTGAGACCTCATTGAGTAATAAGGGAAAATAGCGTAGCTGAAAGTTGTTATGAGCAGCTAATCCAAGTTGAGTGGTGTCCTTATGCATAAGTATTTCACTCCCTAGTTGTGAAACTTGGAATCCTGCTGAGTCAGATCCATAGTGACAAGTCCTGGTGTTACAAAAATAAGTTTGAAAGGTAATGTGACCAGGTGCTTTTCTCTTCTAGAGGCTGGTTGACTGACTGTGAGCTTGCTTCTGTAGAGACCTTAGAGACAGCACAAGGATAATATTAATAGCTGGAGACATCATTTGTTTTTCTGTGTGTGAATTAATTTATTCTGTCTCTCACCTTGAGGACAGTTAGATGGAAATAG
Organism: Psilopsiagon aurifrons; assembly: GCA_025447955.1. Lineage (NCBI taxonomy): Eukaryota > Metazoa > Chordata > Aves > Psittaciformes > Psittacidae > Psilopsiagon > Psilopsiagon aurifrons. Next base: position 23,751 of record JAOEHY010023131.1, on the reverse strand, counting down.
GTTGCATGGAAGCATTGTGCAGCGTCCAACCCTGGAGGTTTTCAAGGCCTGTCTGGATAAAACCCTGAGCAACCTGGGCTGACCCTGCTTGAATGATTCTGTTACTCTGTGATTAGACCAGTTTGTCACCTAGACCCGTAGTGCTAGTGATTGTCTTGCTTTAAAGAAGCCCATTGTGCAGCAGAGAATTATTGGAAGAGGTAAGGTATTATGTCACATTGGCACTGAGAACTTCTGTCAGTTCTTCCTGTTCTAGAAAGTGTGATGTTCTGGAAGTAAGGAACAAGGAATCATGTCTCCTGTTTGTTGTCTGGGTTGTACATATTGCAAAATGTTGATCAGGCATGCAGGTCAAAGCTGTGTGGTGTTGCCTTCTGGTTTCAAGTATTGAAGTAGTGTTTTATCTGCAGGCATTCTTTGTGTTAGAGTATCGAAGTCTTAATCTGTTGTTTCTCATCCTAGGACTCAGTAAGCAGAGCTGAGACCTTAATTAGATGTGGTTTTTTAAGTTTTAATACAAACTTTTTGGATTATAGTGAAGTATGTTACCAAAACAAGCATCTTCCAAGGGAGGTTCAGAATCTTAAAATCTGGCTTTCAACAAACAACCCTACCTGTTTCACAGTAAGTGTTCATCAAACAAGTTCATCTGTTATTGGGGGCTGGGGAGGATAAATGGTTTTCTTTAAGTTTTTTTTCCTCCTCTTCCTGTTGGAAAATACTTGAAGAGAAGCTTTGGGATTCACTGGAGTATTTTAGCATCTTAAAAGCCTGTATTTGTTGTGCAGATTTTTCCAAGTTGTGTGTTGTGCTAACCTCTACCACCTGACACTTGAAGAAAAAGGGAGTGAAAACAAAATCAAGTATTTCAATGTGAGTGAAGTAAGGATTTTTGTGCACTGCTTTCAAGGTAACGCAACAAAACCAACTTCTTGAGAGCAGAGGCAGCATATTCTATTTGGATGTATTTGTATTGGTATTTGAAGGGCTGCTTGCTCATTATTAGTTAATATTTTCTAAAACCCGTATGCGTTAAGCCATCAGGATATTTATAGCAATTCTTTTCACACTGTAGGACACTAGCAGTAGAGAAGCAATTCAAGGTCTCTAGCATATAGCATTGCTAGCATGTTCCTCAAGAGGAAGCTTTTTTTAACAAAACCCCTCTCATTTATTTATTGATCAATTTTCCTGTGTCCAAGATCAATGTATCCTAATTTACAAAAATTGCTTAAAATCACTAAGTAAGGAAACTTGAGCCTTGCTTGTTTGCACTGTTTCTGTAGCTATTACAGTATGTTCCACTTAGTAGACACTTGCTTTTTCCAATTGGACTTCATGATTATTTTTAGCCTATATAAGTTCTCTTAGCTGATGTGTGCTGGGACTTTCTATGACAATAGGCAGCAAGGGCTCTGAACTGGTAAAGCTTTCTCTGCTGCTTCACCTATGGTGGCCTATGTGCCTGTGGTGCCACAGGTAAAAACTTATTTTAACACCTTTGGACTTGTTGATTAATAAAATATTGAGATTTTGGCCTTCGGTGGAAATTCCAAAGTTCTTTGACACAAGGGAAGAAAATACCCTGAGAAGTATGTCAGTTACGAGATTTCATTCGTGTTGGCCAAGAGCATTCTGAAGAAAAGGCACAGAGCATGATCCAGAGGCAACTTCTGTTGAGTGAAGATCTTTAATCTGCCTTCTGAGGACAGCAAGTCTTACACTTTGCCTTCCCAAATTTCCTACTTCCATAAGTTTTGAATCAATTGGTCAGTTTCAGACACATGTTAGAGAGGAGCAGAAATAAAGATACCCATTGCTTACCAGTTTTGTGAAAATTGGCAGCTGTGTGGAAGAAACCTAAACTGATGCACCTGCTCAAGTAAATCTTCAGTGCAAGCTTGGTAATAATTTGTCCTGCTTGATGAGCTGGTTCGCCAGTGTGAAGGTGGGTGGAAGCTTCTAGAGCACACTGCTCCTGCTTGCTCAGCCAGGTGGTTGAAGGATAAGAAAAAGGCAGTGCAGGTACTCTTGAAGAGTTGGGCCTGCAGTCATGGAGTGAGTAGATAAAGGCCAGAGTGGATGAAGCTAAACTGCTCTGGAACTATAGGAACTAAGTGTTGGCAGTGTGCTTTCAAATGGAGTTCCTGATTCTACTGAAATGTAGCTGACTAAAGAGCCCCTGACTTTGTGAGAAGCAGGTGAGCATTTGCAGAGAGAATCTGTGCAGAACTCCTCTTTTGTAATCTTAGTCTGAATTTCTCAGATTTTATACTGACAGCCTAGTTGTTCATAGGTTTACTTTTTATAGTGAAATGGAAGACCCTGTGAATCAAAGTACAGCAAATGTTCATTGTGAAACCTTTGCAAATTCACTTGAAGGATGGGAGAACCAAGCCCTAACAAAAAATGTGCTAAAGGACTGGCTGCTGTAATAGTTCTATTTCATGAGGGTAGCATGACTCATACTGCTTAATGTTCCTATCTCAGTATTCAGTTTATTTTTAAGTAGTGCTGTACAAATAGTGTTTTTTTCATGCCAGTTGTTGCTATGACTTCATAATATTTCCCTAAATACGCTTGCTCATACTTTCTCACAGCATAGTATTTGGCATTTAAAAACCTTAAACCCATCAGAATTTCCTGAGTGCTGATCATTTTCATGCTTTTATGGAAAAAAAAGGATAGCTCTGTGTATTACGCAGTTTTAGTTGAGGCGGAATAAAAATTTAAAGGAAAAGTCCCCACAACCTGTACTCTCACTTAAGAAAATGTTCCTCTGTTTTAGCTTTTCCAGTTTTTCCATGTAGCTTTTCAGATTAAATTTCCAGCAGTTATGTAGTGTGCGGACACTGTATTACTGCTCAGTTTGTTTTTGTATTTAGAGGGGCAAAAAATACTTCGTGTGTGGTTTGGAGAGTAGGATGGGTGGCTCGTTGAAACTTTCCTTTAGGTTTATACTTTTGCATAAGCGTTTTTTTTTCCAAGGCACTGACTCTGCAGTTGTCTGCCTGATCTCTTTCAAAGGGTAGTAAACACTTTGGTGTGCTGAAGAAAAGCACCTATAACAATTTCTGAGAACCCTTGCCGTCTTGTTCCTCCCCTTGTTCTGCATGGCATGCCTTGGTCAGACACTTGCTTGGCTTGAGAGTGATATGAGTGTTAGTGCTGCCTTAATGGGAAAAAGGCAAGAAAATACAAACAGTTTACAGAATCTAGCAGGCAATGTTTATTGATCTAACAAGTCATCTTTAAACTTGAGGTCTCCCTTTGATCAGATAAAACGCCAGAAATCATGGTTAAAGGTACCACTTCATAACCTTGTATTTTTGTGAAAACTTTAAAACAAACAAACCCTTAGAAAAAGCTGCTTAATGTCAAACTATTCTTTTGTGTTCATCCAACTAGTTGGAAGTTTATTGTGCTTTTGTTTCCTCCTTGTGCTGCTTAAGGCTGTCACAGAAAGGCTGTTGGAAAATATAAACGCTTACAAATGTGATCTCTGCTTACTTTGATGTAGTGGTAGAATTGCAAGGGCCAGAATTTATCTGGAAAACACATTCCATGTCAAGGTGTAATGCCGAGAAACTAACAATTGAGTAGTGTTTTACCACACTCTTGGTTCAGTAAAAGCACAGGTAGAAAAAGGGGTTTTTTTGGCAGTTAACTAACAACCTAACAAGCAGATGGCTGTTATGCCAACATTTTAGAACTCTTTGTCTCTATAGATGATCATCTTTTCTAGTTGTTGCCATTTTGCAGAACCATTCCTGTGGTTTTGACAATCATTTCAAAATAAAAATGTAAGAACTGATATACCTGTTGTAGTTTTCATTTCTGTATTCAGTGTTCATGTTATTTAAGCTTTCTGTGAATTGCATTATGGAAATGTATTGGATGAAAAACTATTCAGGAGAAACAGCTTGTCTTTTCAGCCCAAGCAGTTTTGTTCTGTTTGTGCTGTAGCTGTCCAAACAACTATTTTGTTTCAGTAGCTAGTTTTTGTTACAAACAAGTGGTGTATACCTACACTTATGGCACAGTTATTTTCATAGCGTCCAAGGAATGAGAATTTAGTGTTAAATTCTCTTTCGCCATGGAAGGTTTCACTGCTGTTTCTGTCAGCAGCATGTCATTACCGCTAGGTTGGAAGGTAGGCCAGGTTTGTAGGTGCTTTCTGCTCTTCCTTTTGCTCTAAGGGAAGCCTCATAGGGCATTAAGGAAATTCATAAGGCAAAAAAGAGGGAGCTTGACCTTACAGCCTACTGATGAAGGTGTTCATCCTAGAAGGGGTGTTAAAATCTACTTAACTCTGGCAGTAGTTGTAGCAAAGTTGATAAGAGAAATCTAAACAGGAGAACTCTACAGATGAAGTGTCTGGGCAGAGATTTGCATGTGTGTGTTGTGGGAGGGAGCTGCTTCCTTCCTCTCCTACCTTTTTGTCTCCGCCCCACAAACCACGTTTGTGGATGTAAGTGCCTGAATATTTACCTTGGTACTGGGTTTGATACTTACCTTAAATGTTAGCTTAGGGGAACCCTATTTTTTTTTTTTTTTCTTTTTTTTTCCCCCAGAAACAGTGTTTTACAAACATTCACCTCTTTCAATGAGGATAGGTCATGTTTTTCTCCCATGCAGCTGTGTCCGTATAAGTGAGAATGCCCAAATTGTTAAAGTAATGACTTTTAATAAAGATGAGAATTTGGACCTGATTCTCCCCACCTCTCCCTGAAAGATAAATGGTAAAATAAATATTAAATACTATGGTAACATGTCACATAATTAGTAAAACTGCATGCGGAAGTTTGAACTTCTAGGGAAAGCAGTTGTCATCTTCAAGGAGACCTTCTGTCATGAAGCCTGTAACCTTTCACTTGTACATGTGGGAACAGTATATAAGCATACCATACCATCATTTACAATCTGTTATTTGCTTAAAATGCACAAAAGTTGTGGCAAGAAAATAACAAGTAGCTCGGTTGCTAGCCCAGTAAGAGATCTAGTCACAGCTGTCTGGCTGAGATAACAGGCTGCCTGAATATCATAAACTATACTAGGGCTTTGGGGAAGGAGGCTGGTCTTGTCTCCTACTTACATAGCTGCAATGCTCTCCATGTTGGTTTTGCTTTACAGTGTGGAGGAAGCTCTGTTTTGTATTTGTAGATGCCCTTGGCTTTCAAGTGGATGATTTGAATCTCAAATTCTTACAGAAATTAAACGTCTTCCTTCTGAAAGAGGACTTACTATTATTTAAATCAGCAAGTGGTTTTGGCCTTAAATATTTATATTGGGTTAAATGATAGAACAGGATTGAAGAAGGAAGAGGAATCAGTGCAGGTTATGGTATTGGTATCGAAGGTCAGTTGATTGCCTCTGCTGGAATGCTTTGAAGTGCAATACTTACCGAGTGAGCATCATGCTGCAAATCCTTTTTTTTATTTTGTTGTAATAAGAAATTTTATGACAAAATAAAATCAGCAGTTTGAAATGTGGTATAGGCAGATGGACTGAACACATTCTAGACAGCAAATGCAACAGTAAGGGCCAAGAACTTGAGTGGTAGAACAGTGTTCTGTTGCAAAATGCAGTTATCTGTGTGCCCTGTGTTGTTTTTCTTTGGCATACCTAGATACCAAGAAATTGAAGGATGTTACCTAACTTCATTTCTCTTTTGATAACTGTTTTTTATTAATAATGCTCATAAGTTGTTTTTTTTTTTTTCCTCTTTACAGATTCTGAAAGTGTTTTAAGATCTGAATACTTACAAGCTCTCCATACATAGAAATGTCTGGCTCATATGATGATTCCGTTGGAGTAGAAGTTTCTAGTGATAGCTTCTGGGAGGTAACCCAAATATTTTATCACAATATTTTTTATTTTGCTTCTTACTATTATTATAGAAAACATGTTTTTTGTACATTGTAAACTGTGGGAAAAGCGGCAATAGAAGACTCTTTTGGTTATTGTGATCTGCAGAAATAGCCTTCAGGGTAGAAACGACCTTTTAGATTTTGTCCTAGTTCTGTCAGGGGTTTTTAACTGGCCCAAGCTTGACAATCATCCATTTGGGTAGGGTATGCAATTCAGAATTGAACCTTTGTCAGTGTTTATTATTGAAGAGGGCTGTGGGTGGGTAGTTTTTAAAATGACCAAGAGGGTTGACTAATCAGTGTTAAATCTAAATTAACTGTTAAAGGCTGCTGTAGGCATGCATAAATTACAAATATAGTGTGTGACTGTACTGCATGTCTGCATGTCTTCTGTTTGTCTAGATATAAGTATAGACCTTGAGAGAAGTTATCTTATGCTTATCCCAATGTATGAGCATGCATGCAGAATGATAATACAAAGCACATTGTAATATCAGTAGCTTGTGCTGCCCCAATCAGAAGAAGGCTTTCAGATGTTACGATAATTTGATTAAGCTTTAAAGAGAGCAAACTTCATAATTCAGGAAGCACTTTACAAAAAAAGAAGCTTGTTGCTAGAAAAAGAAAGGTGTGACGGTGTCAGTGCTGTCATAATTGAAGGTAAGTACCAGTTCTGGTCAGGTGAACTTTATTCAGTAGGGCAAACTTCTGCCATGTGACTGGGAGCTCTTTTGAGTTCTTATAGCAAATATGAAAATGGCTAGGAGGAAAGTGTCTGAATGTTTCTGTTATCAGAGACCGATGTAAGACATCTTGGTTTGGTGACCTAACCAAACCAAATGAAGGCTTTCCTAGATCAATAACCTGTGTTGGTGGCAGTGAGGGCATATTGCGTTTTGATGCAGATCTCCCATTATTTTTCGATATGTTGTCTAAAAGATCTAATGCCAGTGAGGTTCTTGTTCAGTAGACAACTAACATTTTTTGAGGAGACATATTTACTATTGTGTTAAATGTGTCTATCCTATTTATAAAGTGATATATTATTGAATTACTGAGAAATTACTGAATTCTGAGTTGTAACCCATTTTGTTGTAGGGGTACTCTGTAGTGTGACTGCAAAGAGGATGTGAGACCTCTGCTCTCAGTGGTGTCTAAGGCTCAGCTGAATATAGCCCTGAGCAATCTGACCTATCAGACCTGCTATGAGCAGGGGGTTGGACTAGATGATATTCAGAAGTTGGTTCCAACTTCAGCTATTCTGTGTGTTTTGTTTTATGCAGGGGCATAAAACATGGGCTGAATTTCAGTGTAAAACGTGTCCTTTTTCCATATGTTCTGAATAAGTTATGTTGTTTCTGAAGACTGTAAGTTTGAAATCCAGTCTTAATCTTTCATAATAGATAACTAAACTGCTTTGACCAATGTGTTCTGTCTGACTTGAAAAGATGTGGTGTCTCTGGAATACTAGTTTCAGTACTTCTGCCTCAGGTAGAAGAACTCTTAATTGATATGGAAGTTGTGTTGTTAGCGGAGATTTTGTCATTCGCACCATTTCACCAGAACTTTTTTAAGATGCCTGATGCAATAGGTTTTTTCTTTGTTTTTAAAGACAGCCTGCAGTTTTTTGAAAGCCACTTTGCTATGTTTTACTGCCACAGCTGAAAGCAGTAAATGTATTTAAACCTGGCCATGGCACAGAAGAGACAATCTGGCAGGGTGAGCTTTTGAGTTTGTTCCCTAAGGCTCCAAAATAGCTCAAATTTATTTACCTTTGGAGTGTGCTGCAAACCCCATCTTTTTATTGAAAGACATTTAGGAAAGAGTGAGGTGGCTGGATGTGAAACCATCTGAAGAACTTGCTGTGGAAACTGTTTCTTGCTCACTGCGTATCTTTGACTCTAAACTGCTTTTATTTTTTGACTGTTGATGTTCTGTTGAGCTGATTAGAACTGTTCTTACAAAAATGTTGAGAAACCAACTTCAAAGTTTTTGCCATTGCGGTTGACAGAAATTTCATTAAATGTCTCTAGGAAATAAACCACTTGGTTTTTAATCAGGTTTCCAGTTCTAGAAGCATTTGTTTTCTTCTGGAGTTATCACTGCCTTTGCTAGGGCTCCTTGCAAGACAATTACTAGCAGGTTGCTCACACTTACAAATGTGAATCTTTAGTAATATGGTTGCATAGTATTAAACTTACTGCACTAACCTTGTCTGGTTGCCTATGTTCACACTATGCATGGAGTACTTCAATACAGGTTACTTCATCTATAAAGTGGGTCTTTTTGTTTGTTTGTTTTGTTTCATTTAAGGAGGTTGATATTTCAATAGTGTTCATGGAAACTTCCAATTCTGGCATTGAGGTGAAGCTCAATGCTCGAAATCCAATGCAAGTAGTAATTTGTTCCCTTTAAATCCTAGTATTTTTTTTATTACTACACAGATGTTGTTATCAGGTTCAGATTTGTGGTTGGGAAATAGTTGTCTCGTTGGAAGGGAACTGGAGAAGTTACTGTTTGGACTTGTGTTCTTGGTGTTGACTTACTGTAGATCTATCAGTCAAAAAATTTGGGTAGGAAAAGGCATGAATAGTATCTTGATCAGAACAGCTGATATAATTGAAAAAAACAGGCTTTCAGAATTATATGTAGTCCTTTAGCATAAAGTAGAAATAGAAGCAGCTTTCACAATTAAATTGAGGATTTTTTCTGTATTTAGTTAACCCAAGGAACTACTAAAAGCTTTTTGTTTTCTATCAGGATGATAAATCCCTTTTAGAAGGACAGGTATTTTATTTCCCTCTAAGTTGTCCAAGTGTTTACCAAATAAAAGTACTTTAGCAGACAGAGAGCAAGTTCTCATGTAGGGTTGCTTAGAGAGCAGGGAATTGCAAAATAAGAAGACAAGACATTCTGAAAGATAGTTGCCACCACAACAGTGGAGGAGTTGTTTGGGTTGTGGCAATGACTTAAAAAATGGATGGAAGTTTCTTTTTCTTTGTTCATTTTCCTAAGAAGCCTCCAAGCACCTTGATGTATCTGATTAAGCTTATGTCTTTCCCTTACTGGAGAAATTTAAAACCAAGTAGTCTTGTTGATATGCTTCAAGAAAGAATTCCTTCATCTGCCTTGCTTAGCTAACAAGGATGGCATGCTTTGGGTAATCAAAGATTATTGCTGATAGCCTGGAGCAGGATAGAAGCAGCTTTACTGAGGGAAAGTGGAAAATTTGGATCTTGACATGCAATTTGAAACCGTCTGTATTTTTTTCTTATGTGTCATATGAACCCTTAAAGCATTTGCATGACTGCCTTAAATACACCTCGGTCTATCATCATCATTTGTGCCACTTGCATCCGGAAACAGACTGTGGCAGAATTGCTGGTTCCAGCATTGCATTGCTTCAGTAAAACACAAGAAATGGACAACCCTATTGTCTTTGTTCTACTGAAGTAGTTTTGAAATGCACATGAAAGAATTTGGTATATTAATGAATGGAAGGCCAATTTTCTGATGTGTTTGGTTGGTTAGGCTCTGGCCTTATGATTGCTGATCACTATTATGTATATTAAAAGAAAAATGCCTTGAGCAAGCAGAGTCCAATGCTATTGTTCACTCAGATGCCAGTGAAGGTAAGAATGACGATGAGTAAGTGTTCCTAGAGATCAAAGTAGAAGTGTATACATATCTTACAAAATAAGACATCAAAAGGAACAGCTACCCTGCCTGTGGAAGTGCTTATTTCTGATGAGCTATAGGTCCTCACAGGCTGTGTGCCATTCATACCCTAGATGAGCGTCCTTACTCTCCCTGATTTTCTTCTGGCTTCAGCAATATGAGCCCTCTCCATTTATTGCAGGGGTGTTTAATTGCCCTGTGAAAACACCTACTTACTCAAATGAAAATAGCCATTCTGAATAGCTGCTAAACTGACAGCTGGCATTAGCTCTGTGAACTCAAACCTGTGACTTGTCCCTTGGAGGACAGGACCTGGTGTGCATTTTGAGGTGCTGAGCACATGGCTTTCATCGCATTCTGGAGTATTTGCCAAGATATCCACTAGCAAGATAAAGATTTTCATCTCATTCAGAAAGGGGAAATTGGTCCCGTATGTAGTTTGGATTGGTTATATGGATGCCATCATATGCATTCGCATTCTTCTTCTCCCCCACCCCCGCAAACCCCAAAGCAAGACCCAAGCCTGAAACTTAGGATAGCAGAAGCAGCTGATTTGTGACATGCCTCCTATGGCTGCCTTATAAGTTGTCTGCTTAGATGGTTTTGGTCCTGCCCATTTGGTACTCCCAGTACGAGTGCTTCATGCCTACTACTGTCAGCCAGTATGTACATGAGGTATCTATTTGATGTGGGGGGGAGTGGGGTTAGAGGCAGGGAATTTGAGGGAGAAGCTCCCAAAACTCACTCTTGAATACTGGAAAGATATTCCTGTGTTGAGGAATTTCAGTTGCTTGTCAGTGAATGCTTTTTGTTAATGAAATACTGTTTTGCTTTTTCATTTTAAAAATATTTGGACTCTGCAATAGTAGATTCCTGTCATCTCCTATATGCTTTATTTTTCTTCCTAATATTGAGCAACAGTATTCTCCATTTACATTGCCAGGTGTTTGCTTCCTGGTATGTTTGGCTTTAGATTTTGTGGATTTAAGAGCTTCCTCAGGATTTTTCTTTTAACCAGTGGTGAATGTATAGAGGAGAACATACATAGAGATAGTGCTCGTAGGTACTTGGACTGTGTATGTGCTAATTATGCACCAAGGTAATTCTATTTAATTAAGACCCTCACAGTATTACAGATGTTAATGCTGGTTGGAGTGTTTGGAAACCTTATTTGATGTAGCTGGAAAGAAATTGGGCTCATGGTTAAATGGAATGCTAGAAGTTGTGTGTCCTCATATTGGCCATCAGTATTCATGGGTTTGTCTATGAGCCTTCAAAGCTCATTATTGTGTTTCCTGTCTATGAATATTTGCCTCCCTAAAAATAAAAGCCCTGTTGTATGCTGTGGTCACTTTCTTTCACGTGGTTCCAGTTCATGAAGGCTGACTAGTTATGAATAAACTAGGCAAACTTGGAGGAAGAGGTGCCATCAAATATTTCTTCAGGCATTTGAAACTCCTGAAATATTTGAGGTTATAAGGATTATCATGATATGTTAGAGTTAACTGACTGAAGCTCAGCAGTAGCTGAATGTTTGCCATCTTCTGGGCTGCTAATAATTTGAAATACTCTAATTTTTCATTCCGTGAACCAGAAAACCAGGTTAGTGTGTTTAACTGTGTATAGGCTTTTACTCTGCTCTATGAATATGCTAAAAAACCTAAGTCTATTAGTTGAGGTAAAGGAGCCTACATAATTTAAGACTACCCTCCTGTTGTGTTTAGGGCTGTGAAATTGTAAAATAACGAGGTTGTAAGCTCTTAAATATTCCCACTAAAGATGATATCAGCAACAGTGCTTGGTTATGTTGTTGCAGTGGTGGTCACAAAGGATGCTAAATGCCTCATCACAGTGTGCTTGTGTGTTTTATTTGGGTTATTAGATTCTCTAAATCTGAGATGTGACATAGGATTTGAGGTGACATCACTGTCTTTGTACATGAGAGGAAATATCAAAATGAGAAGGGATGTCTTCTGAACTGAGCAAAATGGAGATCTGAAGGCATCTGTAATGTCTGTAAGAAATAAATGGGGCAAAATAGGATCAACCAAAGCTTATTAACAGCAAAGCTCAGGATTTTTTTTTTCCAGCGGAAAAAAGGGAGCTAGTGATTAACTCAAACGGGGGGGTGTGGGGTGTGTGTGTGTGTGTGACACAAAACTGAATCACAATTTTCACAGAATTCCCTGATTGCATCAAAGTGACCATTAGAATGGTATTTTGAAGAAATAAACTCTTGTGGCGATTTCCTTTTGGCATGGTCCTGTCAAGTAAGGGTAAACAGCAACTGAATGTGGTACTGTGTAATAAAATGTCTTTCAGATGAGTCAGGTGTTGATGCTAAATGAAAGCTGGATATAGGTTTTAAATATCTCTTATTCTTGAAACTGTGAGAAAGTTTATAATCTTACTACTTGCCTTCTTGAAACAAACGTTTCACTTGTAGAACAAGGAAACAAATAACTTCATGTATCAGTTGTCTACTGCATGTTTAAAAGGAAATAGCTCAATGCTCACAATGATCAGAAAGTTATTCTAACTGGCAGAATTCTATGTTCGTGTACAGTGTTAGTTGAGAAACGGAAATTGGAAGGCATTATGTGAATGTGGCTCTGACTGAAACAGAGTATTCTTATTTTCATTTTTCCTGGTCAGTTGCTACAAATAAAAGACTGTCATTTTTGCTTCAGCTCACATACTTCTTGTGAAGGGGGAAGTCTTCCAGAATGATTGCAGTCTACCTCAAGAACTGGAGCAAATAGTCTTGAATAAAACAATGTATTAAGTCAAGTTCTTCTTCAGAATCCAGTGCATCTTCTGTGTGTTTTTAGGCTTTGAATTTAATTCTTTTAACTTAACTATAGTTAATCTAGTAGTTCCTTAGGTGCATAAAGACTGGAGTTCTTTTCCCTTGGCTCCGTGGTCTAAATACCTTCTGCGCTTGTACCTTCAAGTCTGCCTCCTGCAGTGGCAGGCTGCACATTCCACTTCTCAAAAAAGCAGTTTTGTTGTTTGTTTTTTTCTCCGTGCATCATCCATAACTTTAAAATGTACTTTTTTAAGTAAACCGTTAGGTTTGTTTAACATTTTAAATTGTTAAATGCAAAGTATATAGCCTACATTCTGTGTCATGAAACACGGGAAAATGCTGCATTTCCAGAGTTCTAGCAAAGTTCCTCCTTGGGCATGAAAGTTGAATGTGGTGCCTGCCCGACATGCTTTAAGCTACTGTTTCATAAAGCAAGTGAACGTTGTTGTTTGCTTGAAAGTGTGAGTATAAAGACTTTGTTTGGATTACAGGGTTGTCATTTTGTAGTATTGTAGACCTGATTCTTCTCTCTACTGGTTCTTTGATGCTAATTCCTTCAGTCCTCCTGAGAAGGAGATAGCATGGGTGAATTATATGTCGTTTGCATGCAGTTCTTTTTGACCTGGCCTAATGCGTGGCCTTATGTGACAATAGTGAGTGGACCATGATAGGTAAGCTAAATTCAGTTCTCAAAATACCTGCCTGAGATTTGTCAACTGCTAGGTATTACCATGAGGTTAGAATTTGCTCAGATATCACAAAATTAAAGCATTAAAAATAACACGAAGCAGCCAGCTCCCATTCAGTATTAGCATTTTAAATGCTAATTTAATAGTGGAAGTTTATGGAAGGAAATGTTCATGCTACAGACATAAATCCCTGGGCACATAACTGGAGACACAAATCCATGCTTCAGTAGTTATGCCAAGCTAGCATAACCTGTTTTAACAGCCTGCTTGTCTGTGAACCTACAGCTGGAGTGATTTTGAGCAGATGAATGATCATGTTTAGAAAGTATTCTTTGAGGTACCTGATTTTCTTAATGCTTAGGTTACATATGTATTTTTCTTATCGTATGGTGCTAGTTTGAAACTGCCTCGTTAATTTCTATTTCCTCTGAAAATTAGAGGTTATTTTTCATACTTTCTTGTTACTAGAAAAAATCTATTTTGACATGGATGCATTGACTCTTCATTTTTGCTGACAGCTTCTTGTGATGCTGGTAGCTTCCTACCTTCAATTATACTGTGAATTATGTTGAAAACCAGGGACTGTGTGTGCATTCATTTTTCCTTAATATGATTTAGACAAATCAGTGACTGTCAACTAACATTTTTCTTAGATGCTACCTAAATTTTCTTTGATTTGTTGAAATGGGTCTAGCCCAAAACCAAAACCAAATCCTTTGAGGCCACTGGCTCAAAAAACCCGAGGAATTGGTTTTGTCCTGTTATTACAGGCTTCAATTTCTTTCCCCCCCCAGCTTTGATGCGGAGTCCTAGCATATGCCTGTATTTATCAGCAGTCACCTATTTTCACAGCATTTAATACAGGCTTTTTCCACTCTTAGGGGTATTTCCCTATATAGTTTGAGGAGTTTTTCCTCAAGCAGATGGCTTGCCTGTACATCTGACAAAAATCTGATTAAATGTAAACCTGAAGTTGGGTGGTTTCCTGTGATTAAGATGCGAATTGGATATGATTCAAATGTAAAAATTACAAACATGCTTGAAGTATTTGAACATTTAATCTATGGCCTTATTGCTAATCTTTATTTTTCAGTCAGGTGGTTAGGGCAGATAAGAATGTGATATATAATAGGCTGTGCAAATTCTGTTAACCAAGTTCTTATGTCTTGTTTAATGTTTACAAAGTCAGCCCAAGTGACCTTGAAATGAGCAAAAATGTTATTCTGGGAGCAGTGTCAGGTTTTTCCCCCTCAGTTGTCTAGGTTGGTGATTCCATGTTGGTGTATATGCATAAATGAAAGGGGGGTTGTTAATTAAATAACGGAATTTCAGTGTGTAGTGTGTCTTTTTCTCCTTATCCTCGTGCTTTGTAGCTTGTACTTTGAGCAGCTTTGTCTCTGCCTCTCTCTCTCTGCCTCTCTCTGCCTCTCTCTCTGCCTCTCTCTCTCTGCCTCTCTCTCTCTGCCTCTCTCTCTCTGCCTCTCTCTCTCTGCCTCTCTCTCTCTGCCTCTCTCTC
>JAOEHY010023129.1:0-12933 GCA_025447955.1 Psilopsiagon aurifrons | reverse complement strand
TTGCGTACGTGCGGGCCCGCGCGCGCGCGCCCGCGCGCCGAGCGCGCACACCCGTCCTTGCGCACACGCGTGTGCACGCGCGCACACCTCCTCCTGCTGGCGTGCGCGCTGCCCGCCAGGGGGCGGCAGAGACTATTTAAAGGGGCCGCAGCAGTTGGGGATGGGGTTCTCTGCCCCCTGCCCGCCCGGGACGCGCCTGGGATCGCCCATCGCCCCCCGCCGTGCCCATCGCCCCACGGCTCCGGGTGATGGGGTGCAGGCACACACGTGTTTCTTCCCGTAGGGAGGATGGAGGATGACCCTCCTGCCCGGAGGGAAACTGAGGCAGGGCAGGGCTGATGGCCTGGGTCCGTGCCACCTTTATCTTGCTGACAAAGCCTTGTGTCCCCTCTCCCAGCCGCAGGACCTGGAGGCCTCCCCAGAGCACACTTTCGAGATGACGAGCTTCAAGAAGGTGAAGGCATGTGGGATCTGCCGGCAGGCCATCACGCGCCAGGGCAGCACCTGCAGAGGTGAGCTGGGGCCTTGGGCACACCTGTGGCGAAGGGGGTGTACCGGGGGGGTTGCAGGACATCAGGGGATGCACTTGTGTGCCTGCATGTACAGCTGCATGTGCGAGGGTGGGAAGGTGGGAATGTGTACTTGTGCCAACCTGTGTGCACGTGCATGTGCGTGCAAGTGATAAAGCGGAGCATGTGGATGTGCAAGAGCACGTGTGGTGCCTTTGCAGGTGGGAAGGTGGTTGGGAGGCAACGGTGTCCCATGGAGGCATGTGTGCATGTAGCCGTGTGTCAGCACATGTGTGTGCAGTAAGTGTGCATCAGTCAGCACATGAGTGTGCAATGCAGGTCTGTGCACACAGGTGGGTGCTCACACCCTGTGCCATGCTTGCTGCTCGTGGTACCCAGTGGGACACAGGCAATGCTGCGGCCCCTCGCACGTGTGCCGTGCTGCTGAGCCCCGTGCGAGGGATGGCGGCGGAAACGCCACTGGCTGCGGGAACAATGCTGCTTCCTGCGCTGCAGGAAACAGCCCCATGGGGGGACAGGGCCTGCGGGGCACCTGTGGCCATGGCTGTGCTGAATGGGGACCCTCGTGTCCCCTGGGAAGGGGACATGTGGCTTTGCGGGGCTGCCTGGATGGTGTGGCAATGCTCTGTGTCTGTGTGTGTCCCCGGCCTGCAGTGACCACGTGCATGTGCTGTTCTCTGCAGGGATAAGGGCACGGGCGTGCAACAGAGGCATGCGGGCAGGAGGTGGCATGGGCACTGGCAGCTCCCCTGCAGCGATCTTGTGCATGCCAGTGCACGTGCGAGGCCTCATGCATGTGTGCATGCATGGCTCTCCCTTCATGCTGTTCACTCCTGGGCACTGGGGTTCGCACCCATGCGCCCCTGGCACTCTGCGCACTGACAGTGGGGATGGCTCGTGCACATTGGTGTGTGCCCAAGTGCCACATACGTGTGCATGTGATGCTGTGCCGGTGCCACCCAGCGAGTGCATGCACTTGTGCAAGGCGTGGGCATCCTTGTACATGTCCCAGCAGCCTGTGCCCAGTGCCAGGGTGCTGCGTGCCCTGCAGCATAGGGTGACACCACCCGTTCTGCCCTGCACATGGGGTGCCATGGGGCTGCCCTCACCAATGCTCCATCTCCTGCCCCTCTAACCTTCTCTCCCATCTTCCTCCTGCAGGCTGCAAGCTCTCCTGCCACACCAAGTGCCAAGCCAAGGTAAGGCTGGCACCCTGAGGCATTCCCATCCTTGCCCGGGACATAAGGGACTCGAAGGGGGGATGCCACTGTCCATATGCTAGCTGAGTCCACCGGGTGGGCACCCAAATGGGCTGGTGTCACCAGTGGGTGAGGCTGACAGTGCCATCCTGCTGCCTGGCACGTGATGGCGTGTGCCCATTCAGGAACAAGGCTGGGTTTTGGGGTGCAGCTCTGCTCAGAGGGGGCCAGCAGGGATCTGTGCCCCAGCACCTGGATCTGGTGCCCTTTGTCAGGATGGGTCCTGCTGCATGTGGGTGCCATGCGCTGTGGCTGAGCGCTGCCGCTGGCACGCACGCATGCTGAGCACATCTCGGGATACCCAGCGCCGCCGCAGGCGGATCTCCCTGGCAGGCAGGAGCGGAGCTGAGGATGCCCAGTGGTGGTGTCTGCCTGTCCGGCTGCCGGGCTGGCGGAGGGGGATCCCACGGCAGCCCGTGTTCTCCGGGGAGCTGGAGGTGGGACAGCTCCTGTGCTGCGCTGCTGGGGCAGGGTAGGCTGCGCATTCCCAAATCCCCAGGGAGGTGTGTGTGCCAGCCGGCTTGGGGCTGGCATCTCGGGCGGGAAGAGGCTGCTGTGCCCCGGGGGGGCAGCGTGGGCTGGGACATGCCCATGCCCATGCCGGGCTGGGCAGGGAGGGGGAGGAAAGGTCTGGGGGGGTTGAGGGGGCTGTCCTGGGGGGCAGGCATGTGTTGTGCTTTGCAGGGTGCTGCGGTGTGGGGGAGCGGCCTGGCACTGAGCTGTGGCTGAGCTGGTGGAGGAGGTGGGGACACAGTGGGCACATGCGTGGCACCCTGGGCCCAAGCAGGCAGGGCAGAGGTGGCCGGGAGGCTCAGTGGGGCTGTGCCAGCCCTGGGCATCGTGTGTGCCAACCCTAGGGACCGTGCGCCACCCCGGGGAGCCCCATGTCATCTTGGGGACCCTTTGCCATCCCAGGACCCTATGCCAGCCTTGGCACCCTGTGGCACTCTGATGACCCTGTGCCAAAGATGCCCGGGGGCTGAGGCCATAGGGGGAAGTTTGTCTTGTGCTGTGGGGAGAGGCGAGGGGGCATGGCATGGGGGGATGCCTACAGTATGGCAGGCAGTGGCCGGGAGCATCTGCCAGTGATTTCCAGGCAGGAGGGAGTGTCGGGGAGCGCATGCGTCTGGGTGTGTGCCTGGTGGGGATTCTCTGATGCCTGATATGGGGCTGTGCACCGTGAGGTCGGTCACACAAGGGTCCCAGCATACGGGTAGCCTGCGTGCAGGGGCAGCCAGTGGCTCACTCCAGCAGCCGGCTGCAATTCATTAGCCTCCATCACCCTTCCCACGCTCGCTGGATGCTGGAGCCCCCTCTGTGGGGCCGGCTAGCTGAGGGGTGTGCTGCTGGGGGGGGTGGGGGGGGGACGTGCATGGGGCCAGGGCCAGGGGCCTTCCGCAGAACTCCTTTGGGCCAGCGCCCAGGGAGGGGCTCCTCCGGCTGGGCAAGCATCCAGCTGACTCACAGGCAGGCTTGTTATTGTAGGGTCTCTGGGGAGGGTGAGTGTGGGGAGGGGGCTTGGCACGGAGCAGAAATGGCCTCTTGTATACCTGGAGCCCCACACGTTTAACCCCTGCACCCCCAGGATACTTTGAAGCAGGAAGGTGGACTCACCTCCAGACTGCTGGCAGCTGCACCCCAAAGTGCATCCTCTTTCTACCCAGTACATGCTGCCAAGGTCCCGGTGTTCCCCCCTCTAGTGGCTGCTGACCCTGGAGTCTGTCCCACAATGCTGTTGGCAGCATCTTCCCTTTAATCCCCATATTTACCCCATTGGGACCTGCCCTGACCCCTTGTTCTGTCCCCCCTTGGCTGTCCCCCAGCACAGCTGGCTCCTGGCCTGGGTGGGGGGAAGCCCCCACTTACCCCAAATGGATGGGGTATGGTGGGAGAGGGAAGAGGGGAGAGACAGAGGTGTCTGTAAGGGGGGCTGAAGGGGTGTGAAGGGCTGTACTGGGGATGATGGTGTGGGGTGCCAGGGGGTATCTGGGGTGCGATGGTGATATTTGGGGGAGCACCGGGGTGTGTGTGGAGACAGCAGGGAAGTTTTGGGGTGCTGGGTCATGCTGTGTCCCCAGGGAGGCAGTCACTGGGCAGAGCTGTGCCAGGGGAGGCACGACCTGTGCCTTGGCAGTGGTCTGCACCCTTCGAGGTTCCCCCAACTTGAGGGACAGTGGCGGGGACAGCAGCAGGACCCGTGCCCCGCAGTGGCAGTGATGCTGGCGGGGTGCCTGGGTCTGGGGGGGGCCAGGGCAGCCGCACACACATCAGCTGGGAAGCAGGACGCTGTTCCCATGCCCATGTAAGGCCCTTCTCGTGCTCTGCGCCTCCGCTCAGGGATTTTTCTTTGCTTAGCAAACCTCCCTCCCTCTGAGGAGGACGGACGGATGGACACTGGTGTGTATCTGACCCGCTGAGCCTGTCCCCTCCTTCGCTCCCTGCGCTGAAACTGCCTGCCCAAAACAGGGAGGGGTGCAGCTTCGTTTCAAAAGTGAGGACACTGAGTCACAGAGCCTTGTCCAGGGACAGGCAGAGATGGGGACATGGTGTTGGGCGCAGTGCTTTCTGCGGAAGTGGTCAAGTGTGGGTGAGCCCGTGTGTGGACACTTGCTGGCTGTGGCACAGCCAGGATCTGGTGGTGACACTGCCCTCCCAGCCAGGATGGTGCGAGGAGCCCGAGGATGCTCCAAATTGTGGAGCAAAGGAAGTGCTGAGGGTGTCCCCATCCCCTGGGATTCACTCCCTGACTGGCTGGATTTTGCCATGATGCTACTTGGAGAGGCTGAGATCAGACTGGGGATGATGCTTCTCCCTGTGGCAGGAGGTCTCCTGCTGATGGCTGGTTTGGCTGGGAACAGGGAGAGCTGCGGTGTTTGGCTGCCGAACTGGCTGGCCATTGCGGGCGGGTGGTTCTGGGAACACCAGGTTCTGTGCCAGCCCCTGGGCCTGGCGGGGCTCCAGCCTGCCCTGCTTGCCCCATGCCACACTGGGGCCCACAGCTCCCGGGGGAGCGGGGATGCCAGGGAGTGTGACAAGTGGCAAACTGAGGCACACACATAGCGTGGGGCTGGGGTGTCTGCGGCTGCCGTGTCCCCCAGTGTCTCCCCTGGGAAGCTGACAGTAGCACTGGAGCCATGCTGGGATGCTGGACCGTGTTTGTGACTATGTGTGTGCTCCTGCAAGTGTGTGAGTGCGTGCGTGTGTCTGAATATGAATGTGCATGACCGTGCAGGTACACATGTGTGCATGATCACGTATGCTTGCAGGTGTGTGTGTGAGCCTGTAGGGTATGCATGTACTACGTGCAAGAGCATCCATGTGTGTGCACAAGCGTGCTCGCACACAGTTGTGTGGTCACATGCGTGTGCTCCCGGCTCAGAACCATCCATCCCTGCGGCCCTGTGCCAGGCCCAGCTTGTTTTTCAAGTGCCCCCCTGCGATGGGACTCCAGAGGGGTTGTTTGTCCATCATTAAACCAGGGGCTGGAGCAGGGCCAGGGCTGGGCAGCCAGGCGCATCCCAGCCAGAGCAATTGTTCCCAGTGCCCGCAGCGCCAATGGGCCCTTCCTTGGTGGTGGGGGATAGCAGTGGGCGGGTACAGGGTGGTGACGAAGGGGATTTGTGTCTCCTGCCCTCGGTGGGGACCCCCTACCAGCGAAGCGAGTAACTGAGGCAGGGAAACTGAGGCAGGGGGTGGTTGGACCCTTCTGGGCAGGCTTGACTCACGGTGATGGGTACCCTGCAGCTGCTCCATGGCCAGAGGCCTGGGCAGTGCTGGAGGCAAGTCCAAGTGGGGCATGGCAGGCTCCCCATGGCTGTGTCAGGAGCAGGGGCTGTAGGGAGGGGACATCCGTGTCCCAGCTTGTGCTAGGGGACATGTCCCGTCCCTGCTCACTGTCCCACCCACTCTTGACTCACTGCTTCCCATCCCTGTCCTCGATGTTCCATCAAAAGCCACCCCCTAGTGCTTCGGGACAGGTAATTAGAAACACCCCTCGTCTCCACACAGAGCAGGCCACGGGGGGAAGGAATGCCACGGGAATGTGTCCTTGGTCCTGGCACGGGCCCAGCCGGGGTGGCAGGATGGGGGGGCTGCGGGGGTCAACGCTGCTGTGGTGCTGTGTCAGGTCGTGTTTGTGCACCGTGTCCTGGAGGGGGTTCTGTGGGGATTTTCCCCCCTCCCTCTTTCCTTTTTCCCCTTCTTTACGTCACTGCCCAAATATTCAGCCTCTCTCAGCTGTGGGGCGGGGGGGCCGCGGAGGTGTCGGCTGCTCGGAGGAGCGGGGGCTCTCTCCTGCACCCTCGGGGTGCTGCTGCGCACAGGGAGGGTGGGCAGGGAGCAGGGTTGCTGAGACCGCCCACCCTGTGCATGGCTGAGCAGGGGCCAGGGCTGGCCTGGGGGGTGTCAGCTGGGGCAGTGGGACCATCAGCCTCCCTCCCTCCTCTCAGGCAATCAGGACCAGATCCATCCTTCCAGGGCTCTGCGGTGGTGGGAAGTGGGATCTGCACTGAACAGGGGCTCCCGCAGGAGGCTTCTGCCTTTTTTCCCATCAATTTTCTTCCTTCCCAGACCATTGTGGCCACCCCTCCTGGGACCCGTGCTGGGAAGCGTGCTGGGGATCCTCTGGGACCTCCAAGGGATGGCACTGACCCCAAACCAGGTGAAAGTTCTGGCTCAAGAGGGCTTTTACAGACCCTGCACTGGGGCTTCATCTCCTGTGTGCTTTTACCTCTGGAGATGTCCCCCCCTCCCCCTGGCAGCTGGTCCCCAGGTTCCCCTTCTGCTGAGTAGTGATGCTCAAAGGTGCTTGTTTAGGGTTGTGGAGCAGCTGGTTCAGGTGGGGGGTGATTTCTCAGTGGGTCCCACAGGGTGCAGAGGCCATTGGAGTCACTCGGTTGACTGCTGGACCTGCTCTCACTGGGACATCGACTTGATAGCTCCAGGAGGTGGCTGGAGTTCAGGGGTGTTTACAGGACTTCTTTGGCTGTGTCCTGCAAAGGGGACACGTCAGCTCCCCAGGGGACAGCTCCCGTCACCTTCCCGAGGACAGGGACTTGCTGTCAGTGCCCTTTGCTCATCCACTCGTTTCCATCCTACTCAGCTACTTTCCCATTTGGCCCTGGCTCTTCCGCTGCTGGTGTTTCCCAGGGTCTGGGAGCTGGCCTGCAGCCGCCTCCCAAGGAACTAGGGCTATGGGGGTCCATATGGGGGTCTGTGCTGGAGCAGAGTTGGGATCTGTGCCCAGTTCCGTTGGTGCAGGATGTTCATTGCCGCTGCATCCCAGTCGCAATATTCCTCCCTTTTTGGGATGCCTCATTTTTGGGGCTGTGCTTCTGGCAGAGCTTTTTTGGGGGTGTCGGTGGATGCTGGCTGGAGGGGTTGTCCCCAGCGTGGTGGCTGCTGGTGTCCATGCCCTTGGGTGCCAGGGAGGAGAGTGGGGCAGGTGCTTGTTAGGGAAGGGGGTGAGGAGGTGCCAGGCAGGGATGTCGGGGCTCTGGTGCCTCATCCTCAGCAGCAGGAAAGGACCAATGGTGCCTCTTGGTGCTCCTGTCCCATGGCACTATCCGGCTGCTGGGGAAACTGAGGCATGGAGGGGCTGGGCAGGATCGGCTGGAGTGGGATTGCACTCAAAGATGATGCATTTACGGGAGTCTTGAAGGAGGGCAGAGGGAGAGCCCCCCACCGCCATCCTCTCCTCGGTGACTCCTGGGGGTTGGTGAGGCAGGAGCGGTCCCCGAGGTGCTGCTCCGTGTGGATAGAGCCAGCCCCAGCCCTTTGGCTGAGCCCACACTGTGAGGACGGAAACGCAAACAGGAACGGGGAGGCGTTGGGCGAGAAAATGTCAACAGCGCTGGGCCGGGTGCCTGGCTCGCCGCCTCCCCGGCCGGCTCGCTGCTCCACGGGCCGCTGCCGCCGGCCCCCCCTGCCCCGCACCGCAGGGGGCTTCTCCCTGCGCTCCCGGGTCTCCCGGCACTGGGCTCTTCCCCGCGAGGCAGCGGCGGGGCTGGGCTGCTCCAGGGGTGGCCGGGGAGAGTAGAGCTGTGGCCATGGCCACCCAGAGCCCCAGAGGAGCAGGAGGAAGGGAGATGGGAGGAAGGCAGGGGGGATGCTGGGCACACCCTGGGTTTGGGACAGGCGGGTGGGAGCTGGTGTGGCTCCACGTGCCAAGGGACAGCCGTGGCTTTTACAGCATTTTGGCCTTGGTTTTTACTTGGGGGGTGGGATGGTAAATCATCATCCTGCAATGCTGAGGGTGCTGGGCACCCAAGGACCATTAATTGGGCACCTCGTCCTGCATGTGGAAGGGGGGGCCAAGTTGTGCCAGGGGGTGCCAGGCAGATAAAAGCCCCCAAAAGGGCCCCATAGCCCTGTCCCTGCTATCCTCCAGCCAAGGGCACTGGGACACTGGTG
The DNA here is from genome assembly GCA_025447955.1 of Psilopsiagon aurifrons. NCBI lineage: Eukaryota > Metazoa > Chordata > Aves > Psittaciformes > Psittacidae > Psilopsiagon > Psilopsiagon aurifrons. Next base: position 4,733 of record JAOEHY010023129.1, on the reverse strand, counting down.
GCGTCACGCGGGGCGATAAGGCCCCGACCCCGCTGTGCCCCATTACTCACTGTAGCCCCTCAGCACGGGGTGCGAGGTGCTCTGCAAGGGGACCCAGTGGAGGTGTTTGGGGGTATTGCTTTTTTTCCGGAGGAGGGGTGTGGGGGGTGTGTCTGCCCACTTGCTGGTACCCTTCACCCAGAGCCAGCTGCCCGCTAAGGGCTCCTGGTTGCCTTTAAGGGCGTTTTTAGGGGAGGCGAGGGAAGCGGAGCGGGGCTGGACTTGGAGCGCGCCGTGCAGCTGGGGAGAGAGGGAAAAGTAGAAGAAAGAGGGAGAAGAAGCAAGAGGAGAAAGGGGAGTGGTGGAAAAACCCGCCCGGGACCCCCTTCCTCCCCAGAGCCGGGGCCGGCGCCCCCGGGCTCCCCAGTCCCCGGCTGCCCCGGGGGTGCGGAGGGGAGCGGGGGGCCGGCGGGAGCCCCTGCGCTCCTCCATCGCCGGGGTCCTGCTTGCGGGGAGCGAAACCTTTCGGCTCTCCCCCTCCTTCCCTCCCCTCCCTCCTCCCTCCGTCCTTCCTTCCTTCCTTCTCCAGGCTTGGCCCGGGGAGGGAGGGGGGCTCTGCCTGCAGTCTGCCTTCACGCCTGCCCGCCCGCCCGGGCGACGCCGGGCTCCCGCCTGCTGACTCCGGCCCTCCCGGCCGCCCCCCGCGCCCCTCGGGCCAGGTGAGGCAGCGCTGCCGTCCCTTTCGGATGTAGGCAGGCGAGACCCCGGATGGATTTCGGGAGCGTCATGAACCAGGTACGGGTGAGCAGCGAGGGCAGGGGGGTCCCCAGCCCCCCCGGGGGCGTGTGTGTGCTGAGCGGGGTGGCATCTCTTCAGGGGGCGGGGGATACGCATGACACCCAAGCGGTGATGGGGTGGTGCGTGTTAGGGGGGTGCTGCCCCCCTCGTGTTGGGGGGTCCCTGTTGTCTCTCCCCAGAGGGTGTCTCGGGGTGCGGGGGGGCTTGGAGTGAGCAATGCGGTGCTCGCAGGAAGGAGGATCTGGGGAGGGGGCTCGAATCGGTTTGCTGTCGGCGGGGCGCTGTGAGCGGCTCTGGGGGGCGTCCCCTGTGCCCCCCTCCCCACCGGTGACCCGCGGGGTGTCTCGGAGGGGGGTACACAGGCGCTGGGGTTCGCGTCTCCTTCCGAGTGCGCAGGGACCTGTCCGCGGGGAGCCGGGGCTGCGCGGGAAAGCGGGGACCTCCCCCGGCGCCCCGCTCCCGCCCCGCGGCCGGGCGGGCGATGCAGCGCTGGTGCATGTCACCCCGAGGTGGGCGACACGGCAGGAGCAGCCCGGGGCCGGGACACCCATGGTAGCCCATGGGTTAACCCCCCCCGCGTCCGGTCCCGCCGCGGGACCGTCAATGGTTAAACCCGGGTTAATGAGTGGCGAGGAGCCCGGCAGCCCCGGCGGGTGCACCCGCACCGTCCCGAGCAGGGAACCCCTGCCCCTCGGTGCTGCCGGGCCCGCAGAGGGTTAAATCCGGCAGGGCATGTCGCGGCACAGATGTTTTTGGGCTGTGCTCCTGGGAGAGGAAACGGCTGAGCGAGGCATCAGCTCTCCTAGTTTTAAGGGGAAAACGAGAAAACAGAGAGCTGCTCCGTTCCCGGGCGCCTGGTCCTGCTCGGCGGCAGAGGCAGCCCCTGGAGCGGGTCCGCTGACCCCGTGGGGTGTTGTGGGGCAGCTGGCAGGGACAGGGGGTTGACAGTGACTGCATAACCTGCTTGGTCCTCATGGAGGGTGGTGGTGGGGCATCTGCTGCGTGACCAGTGCTGGGGGGCAGCCTGAGCAGGCACCCCTTGTCCCTACAGCATGGTGGCACTGGGAAGGCAGCATGTGTCCTACCGGGAGTCTGAAGCCATCCCTGGGGGTGGCACCCCTCGGGTCATGAGAAAACGAGCCTGAGCTGCGCCGTCTCTGATGAAGCTTCTGTCAGGGATCCTGCTGGCCCCTGTTCCAGGAAGGGCAGGGCTCCTGTCACCCTGCGGGGATGCTGCCCCCCTCCAGGCAACGCACTGCGCTTGGGGGTGTGCTCCCTTCTCCCTCCCTTTTTGGGGTCTTGAGCCAAGGGGCCCGGTTGCGCTCTGACTTAGGGGGCGATAGAGCTCTTCCTGCCTTGGGCCATGCTCCTGTTTGCTTTGCCTCTGTCCTGTGCCTGGCCTTGCGCAGCCCATCCCTAGGGCATCCTGTCACAGTGCTGGCAGCCCTGGATCAGCGCTAGAGCTGCCCTGCTGGGTGTGGTGTGCAGAGAGAAGAGCAACCCCACGGTTCGGCCCCCGGTTGGGTGGGAGCAGCTTCATCTCTGCTTTTCCCTCTTGATGCCATAGATGGGGGACCCCAGTTATGGGGGTGCTGCTCACTGGTTCAGTTTCACCGTAGCCGATGTGGCTGTGTCCTATGGGGCAGAGACACAGCACTGACCTTGGTCTCCATCTGCTTGGGGTTTTGCCCCATGAGGAAAGCTGAGGGGCTTGGTGCTGGGGGGGAACAGACCACCCGGAGCAGTCAGGGCTTATTTTGGCACCATGACTACCATTCAATGTGTGTTGCAGCCCCACAGGTACTGGTGGGTGCCCCTTGTGCCATGGGGCAGCCCAGAGCCTGCAGTAGGGTCTTTGTGCCTAGGAATGGGGCTTGCTGGTGCTCCACCAGCATCACAGAGGGAATCTGTAGGGCAGGGCTCCCCACTGGGCTCACCATAGGGCACAAGCAGCCAGCCCATCTGATTACAGCCCAGCGTGCTGGCCAGCTTGATGTAAGTGCCCGTGCTCCAGCCAGTTCTCTTGTCAGGATCCACTTGGTGACCAGTCCCATGTGGGAATCCGTGTGCTGATCAGTCTTGCACAGGAATCAGTGCTCTGACCAATCCCGTGTCAGAATCCACATAGCGACCAATCCTGTGGGAGAATCTGTGTGTTGACCAATCCTGTCTAACCGTCTGTGTGCCAGCCAATCCTGCATGAGAATCCATGCGCTGACCAATCTCAGGTGAGAATCCAGTTGCTGCCCAATCCCATTTAAGAATCCATGCATGGACCAGTCCCATATAAAAACCTGTGTATGGCCCAATCCTGCTGAAGCCCCCTGCAGCACAGCATCCCCGCTAATCCCAGTGTGACTCATGGCCAATCCCTACTGTGGGAACTGCTCCCTGGTCAGTCCTGGTGGCTGCCTTGGTACCTGGAGGGGAGGTGTTGATGGGGGACGGAAAGCACCCACATGCCCTCTCTTGGGGCAGGCTCGGTGTAAGGGGATAGTGACCCCACACTCTCCCTTGGGGCAGGCTGGCTGGACCAGGGTGAGGGCTGTCCCCGCAGCGGGGTGGCAGCACCCATGGGTGGGTGCTGGTGGCAGAGTGGGGCTGGGGCTGTGGGGCTGATGCCAGGCAGGCACGCGCTGCCCCACGGGGCCGGATCCAGACCTGCTGCCTGCAGATGTTGCCTTTTTAGGCACTGGAGTTCAGCACATCCCTGCCTGTGGCCGGCCCTGTGCTGAGGCAGTGCCTGCTGACAGAGCAGGGTCAGCCCCTGTCCTGGGCATGTGGAGGCACTTCTGTCCCCCTCCTGACCCCCAAAACCTCCTTCATCCCCACAAAACAGGCCCTGGGGTGCTACTTTCTCCTCCTTCCCCTAGTTGGCACTTGGCAACCCTGGGGCTGATTGCTCAAACCAGCCTGGAGCCAGGACCTGCCCTTATTTGGGTTCAGACCAGGACTATTTTGGTGGTGTTGCCTCCATTGCTACCCCTCAGAGCTTCCCTGTGCATTGTCTTCCCTGTCCTGTTCTCGCCACGCCAGGCCTGCAGACCTGGCTGGCTGCAGGGTGCAGGGGGGGCCATCAGTCTCCTGGCTGTGCTGTGGGTGCATTGGGGTGCCAGTGGTGGCCCCAGGGCCACTGCAGGGTGGAACAGCTGTGTCCCCACAGGTATCTCAATTCCAATCTGCAGGGCTGGGTGCACTGGGTGACCTCTCTCCTGGCCCTGCTGCCGCCTTCCTGGCGGGGATGGGCCATGAGGCGGCTTCCTGAGGACATACCAGAGAGGGGACACACAGGGGATAGGGTCCATCCCAGCTTGGGAGACATCCCTGGCACGGTGTTGGCTCTTTGTTCTGCGGCACCTTCCCGGGTGCCACCAGCACCTCTTGGGCAATGCAGGGGCAGGGCAGCTCTATGGCCTGTGCCCTGGCACAGGCGCTGCCAGGCATCCGGGCACAGAGGAGATGGCGTGGTGACAGTCCTGGTCCAGCTGCGGGGCGGGACAGGGATGCTGGGAGGGAAGTCTGGGAGCGGTGAGACCTCCGTGCCCCGGCGTCAGCCCAGCCTGACTCACTGAGAGCCACCGGCCAAGCCGCTCCCCTGCCTTTCTGCACAGCTGCCCCCCCCCACACCCCGAAGGGGGAAACCCCCACAGCAGCAGAGCCCTGAGTGCTGGTGGGGGCAGAGAGGGGTTGTGTGGCGCTGGGGTGCTGCCTCCTCCCCGGGACCCTTGTGCGGAGGAGCTGGGGCTCCATATGGCTGCCCTGTGCCTCATGTGCTGGGCTGTGCTTGGCAGGGTGGAGCTGGGGCGAGGGGGGAGCGGGTGCGGATGGAAACATGCCGTCCTCCCGCTGGGGACTTGTTGCATAAACAGGAGATTTGCCAGAGCTCCAAGAAATGCGAGGGCAGGAGCAGGCAGCACGTGGTGTGGGCTGGGGGGACCTCACCCCGAGGCAGGGCA
>JAOEHY010023127.1:0-24094 GCA_025447955.1 Psilopsiagon aurifrons | reverse complement strand
GCAGCCTTCCAGTATCTGAAGGGGGCCTATAGGGATGCTGGGGAGGGACTCTTCATTAGGGACTGTGGTGATAGGACCAAGGGGTAATGGGTTCAAAGTTAAACAGGGCAAGTTTAGATTAGATATGAGGAAGAAATTCTTTCCTGTGAGGGTGGTGAGGCACTGGAATGGTTGCCCAGGGAAGTTGTGAATGCTCCATCCCTGGCAGTGTCCAAGGCCAGGTTGGACAGAGGCTTAGGTGATATCGTTTAGTGTGAGGTCCCCCTGCCCATGGCAGGAGGGTTGGAACTGGATGATCTTAAGGTCCTTTCCAACCCTAACTATTCTATGATTCTATAACTCCATGGGAAAGACTGGTAATTTAATTCCATCGAGAATCCATAGTACACATGTATTTACATTAGGAGTAAATAATTCTTTCTCCACAGTTGAAAGAGGATGTATGTGTTTATGTGTTCTCTGTGTAGGTGCATAAAGCCCTAAATAGTCACTGACTCTATTTTGCAAGATGCTGACATTGCTAATGCTGTGTAAGCAGTCTGGTAGATGTCTCCGTTCTTAGTGTCTACTCCAAAACTTGGAGATCTAGTACACTTGTTTTTCTTCATTTCTGCTGTTTGAAGAAGAGATAATTCTGAAGCCAGCTTTGCTTTTTTTTAAAGAATCAGTTTCTCTTTGCAGTTTTTGCTGTATAGTATTTGGGTTTTGAAAGAATTTAAGAAATTTAAAAAGGTGTGTCAAAGATTTAAAAAATCCAGCGAATGCTTTCTATTGGTTTTAAGTTTTACATAAGGTTGCTTTTACAAGTATTGTAAAACTAGATGTTGTAGGCTCTGGATTTAAATATAACTGCCCAAGTAAACCCTATGCTTTGGTTATCCAAGTGGAAGCACTGGTGAAGTCTTTCATGCCAGAAAGGAGCATTAAATTGTCCAGTCTAATCCACTGCATTATATAGACCATCACTTTTCACCCCTTTACCTCATATTGTTTGTTTCTGTATGACTTAAAAGTGGATATCTTGTAAAATTAGAGACGAAAGCGGCCACTTCGGTACGTGGCATTCACATAGTGGTCTGAAAAGACACTAGGTATCACAGTGGTTAAGAGTTGTTATTCTTCCTGTATTAAAGCTTTCCTACAGTCAGAGCTCATCACAGAGGTTATTTTTGACCATCTAAATCAACTATGAGCAACTATAAACCATCTCTTTTCACCCCAGATGGCTGCTTCTCAATTTGTTTGGTTTTTGGGTCAAGTCTTTCTAATCATGATCATATGTACAGATAACATGAAGGCTGGTAGAGCAGAGGAAAAAATAGAACTAAGCAGCAATATGACCTGCAGAAATTAGAGCAGAAGGAGATGTTGTTAATGAAGGGTAAAGCAGTGCCAAGGATTTGAAAATCTTATACTTGTGGAGACAAAATGAATAGGAAAAGTATCTAGTTGGAAGAAGAAAATGGGGCAGCTCTGCCTCATGGTTTGAGTAGTTAATGAAAATAAGGAGCTGTATCTTTGGGGGAAACACTGAAGACCCGTTGACAGTCATCTGTTCCCATACTGCAGCCCTGACTTTGTCAAGTCATTGATAGATGTGTGTGAGAAGCCATGACCACGAGCCTTGGCAACCAAAGTGAGCCTATGGAATGATGAAGCTGGTGTTTGTATCCCCAAAAACATGGGCGTCTTCCTGGGACTACAGGAGATTCTGAGGGTTAAAAGCAGACAGCAGTATTTCAGGGGCCATGGAACTCAGCTAAGCTTGGCTAGCACACCTGCAAATCCTGCCCTGTTAAATACTCATTGTTGCATTTTATGGAAGGAAATGATACCTTAAAATTGGAGGAGTGCAGGAAAAAGCTTTTAGGTACACTTATTGAGAGTGATTTTCCAAGACACACGCATGAGTCATGTTGCTCACATAAACAGCCTCAGAGGGTTCATATTATCTGTTTTTCATATAAATGTTAAATAGGATCATGAATTCACTGGGACCAGCTCTCAGCAGTAGTTACTTGCAAGTAGAAGCATTTACAGATCATGCACTTGGAGACCAATTTCAAAAGATATCTCCATATGCCAGAATGATATGAAATTTTACAGCCAAGTCATTAGGTAATTATATGTATGGAAATATTTCACACCTTACTAGATCAGCTTGAATCTACCAATTGGAAGAGAACAAACTCTTGGATGCTTTACATCTAAGTGTTGAAATATCTCTTGAATTTAGAGCTGACTGCATTCCCTTTTACCCTGTCGTGCCTAGAGCACAAGCACGACTTAGGTTAGACCAACTGAACAGATAAATTTGTTCTTAAGGAAATGGTTAATTGGTTCCTGCTTCAAGGAGGTTTGAAAGTACTCTGTTTCATATAATCTATAGTTTAATAAACTTGTCTGTTTGGCTACTGGATTAAACCTCAGAGGAGGAAAGCTTGCAGGTTCCAGTAAACACAAATCAAGTTTGTTTTGTGTACATGTGGTTGCTTAGAGTGAGTTAAAGTTTTAGACACAGTTGTAAGTGCTCTAGAGACTTTCTCTTTAAGATGCTATATCCACCAAGACTTTAATAGTAGGGGGAGGGTTGGTTGCTCTCTGACCACATATCTGATTCACTATGGATTTTGTAACTTTGGTAGCAGTGACCTCATTTTGGCAAAATAATGTGTGTCATTTACTGAGCCTCTTGCTGCTTTAGCAGTCACAAGATTATTAGGGTTATAACCCAAGTAATTTATGGAAAAGAGAAGACTCTTAAATATCCTTTTATTTTCTTGGAAAGGCTCATTTTATTGAAAACATATTTTAGCTCTGAGTGAGAATGAGAGATCCTCAGCAAAGCACCCAGGGGGAATTGTGCTGTCCAGTGTGGTGAAAAGGTGAATTGTAATGTATGGGTGTCTAGACGTTTCCTCTTGTTGCTGTCAACAGTCCAGTTGGCTGTATTTTTTTTTTTCCAGTGAATAGGAGCATTGATTTTCCTCTCTCTTTGGCCAGAGCTTTCATTTTACATATCTCTCCCTTTCTGTGTCTCTTTCTCTCTCCCTCCCTCTTTCTTCTTTCTCTCTCTCTTCCTCTATTTGTGAGAGGGAAGACTTTAAGAGCTGACAGCGGGCTTTCTAACTCAGAATGATTCATGTAAGACACCTGAAAGGCAAGCTCTGCACCAGCATCACTGCAAGAAAGGTAGGGCTTTGGGGCTAAACAATCTGTAAAACTCTGAGCAAAGCATACAGAACATGAGATAAATCGATTAAGTCTGTGGATCTGTCAAAGATGCAGAAAAAAGTTTAGGAGAGGAGGAGTTTTTCAGCTCTGTTGTTCAGTGTGCTCTTTTAAATTAAAACTTTAATGTATTTTTCATAAGTAAGGGGAGAATAAAAGGTGCCCCTCAGTAGCTGTGAATAATGAATGTAATGAGGTGCATTTTTCCCGTGGATGGTAAACTATAATTTATCCCTGTTGTGCTTCACAGACCTGCCTGCATGTGTAAATATGCAATTCCCTTTCCTCCCCCCCGATTATTTTCTATTATACTTTCTGAAAGTTTGCCTTATCCAGCTGTTATTTATATTCACTTCCTGAATGCGAATCTGACCTAGTAATTCCGAGTGATTTTACATGTGACGCACGAGCTCTCGCACACACCTCAGATGCTTCAATCATGCACTTCAAGCAATATGTATGTTTGTAGGAATCACGCTCTTAATAAAAACCCCCTTACAACCCAAAGCAGTTGTTTTGGCAGAGGAGTGACAGTGCTGTGATAGATGGGCCCGATAGTTGTGTGTGTTGTGTGTGCTTGCTCGGAGTTAGTAGGAAAGAGGAGGGAGAGAGCAAGCGAAAGGGGGGAGAAAAAAAGAGACAGGGAAGGAGAGAGCGGGAGGGAGAGAGATTGAGAGAGAGAGAGAGAGAGAGAGAGGCAGACTTGGCAAACGGAATCTTATGGGTATACTGAAACAGCAGATCAGAATTGTGAAACCAGAGCCAGGGCTGAAATGTGATGCTTTTTGCTCTTTTGTGCTTGTTGTGGTTCTCGTCTTCCCATTTAGAAGGCTGCATACCATCCAACAGAATATTTTGATCACAGATTGAACAATGCAGCAATCAAGCCTGATAAGCCACCTGGAAGTTTTGCTTGAGATGATTTCTAGTGGGGTTGATCCCTGTGAGCATCATGACTGCCTTTAGCATTGTGGAGGAGGACTCGAGTTTCTTATGAGGGCCCCACTTGGAAAAGCAGGCTGTGCAGATTCAAGCCTCCGGTTCTGTTCATGCTGTTCAAAAGCCTTTCCTCACCCTTGCTGATTTGTTTTTATGATTTACATACACTCCTGTGGAGATTTACAGAATGGATTGTCTGTGCATTGTCACGACCAAGGTAGGACTGGAAACACTGCTGTTATGTGTGTATATTCTCTGATATTTTTCTATTCCTGTAATTAAATAGATTGAGCATGCACTGTGTCAGGTTGCAAGATAAAGTGATAAATAAGCTTGCTACAGTGAGCATTTTGTTCTTTTTTTAATGTAGATTGTGCAGTTTGTTTCTATATCTTTTCCTAAATTATATGTAATTTACTTATTTATACTGGCAAAAGGGATGATTTCATATTTTATCTTATCCTATGCTTGTGTCTATTAATATCTCCAGCTACTAGAACACTTTCAAATGCATGGTATAATGCACATATTTTCTCAGCTTATCAGTTTATTCTGTACAGTAAAGAATAAAAAAAATAAAGGGGGGGCATTATATGGGTCCTAGGACTTTAAAGAGGCCAATCAGATGTAGTTTGGATAGTCATGATGTTTCTGATTGGAGAGATGCAAGTTTCTTGTGGCTTATTGTGGCTTTTTTTGGGGGGGGGGAAACATAGCTTACTTTGCATCTCCAGGCCTGAAAAATAAAAAATGCCTTGGTCCCAATTCAGCACTCTTATGGTGGTGTTAGATCCAGCCTAACTGCTTGGGAATGGTCCTTCTAAATAATCCCTTCCAAACTTGCATATAAACATCTTTTCATCTGCAACAACAGTGGCAGGCTGAGGACTTTAGGGCTAAGGACAATTCTCAATTTTAAGGTCTATTCTGAAGGACTCTTGGAGATGTCCCCAAACTTAGCAAACTAACTTAATATTAAATGACAGGGAGATCATCAGGGGACTCCCTTTCTGTTGCTACAGGTCAGGCAGCACATGTTTGTAACTGCATTTGCATGTGGTGATAGTATTTGTAAGGAGCAGTTGCAAGGGGAAGCCCAGACATTGGGGTTCAGTACAGTTGCTCCCTGTTCTGCATCGTTTTTGATGAATTTTATCAGTTGCATAGAACTTTCAAAGTGCATGGGGTCTCCAGAACACCTGAAGGCTGTGTAAATGGGAGGGCAAACCAATGGTTAGCACTACTGTCATCATTGCTGTCATTTTTTGTGTCATGGCCATGCAAAATGGGGACCCCCATCTGTGACACAGATAAGGGCAGGAGGGGACACACGGAGCACCCATGGGCAGCACTGAGGGGTGGCAGGTGGCTGCCACAGAGAGCAGGGGGCTCGGTGGAGCTGTAGAAACAGATGTGAGCTGTCATTCCCATCTTGCTGGTGGAGAAACCCATATGGGAAGAGAACAGGAGGTGAATGAGGCCACAGAAGGAGTGTATGCTCCTGTGGCCTCGTTCACTTCCTGTTCTTTTCAAGTCCTTCTGGCTCTCACAAGCTGTACTCAACCTGAGACTACATCATCAACCTACCCTGGAGCGCAGAGCAAAGGTGCCTGTGGGTGCCCATTGACTCACACTGATGAAAAGTGCTCAGCAGCGGTGGTGCTGTACCACTGAGCAAAGGTTGGGTCCAGGATCATGCTAAACATCCAATTTACACTCCAAGACATTGCTTTCCAATTGTAGATAAGCAGGAATGCAGGAAAATAGAGTGGTGATTATTCTTACTTCTTGGTGTCCAGTGGTGCAGTGGTGACTTGCAATCACAACCATTCTTGGCAAAAGTTTGGCAAGGAGGTGTTACGTAACTGGATTTGGACAGGGTAGTTAGTCTGCTTTTAGGATGGTGTAAGTGGGTGAAGAACATGGCCCAGTGCCTTTTTTTTATACATCAAAAACCACCACTTTATTTATTTTATGAATTGGTGATGAAAGTTTCCACTGAACATTTCCCCAGGGCCTTCTGGGCAATAATAAATGTAGACTTACCATGATCTCACTACTGATCTTGCTTTGGGCAGAACTTCCAACACCATCTGCACCAATATTTTTTCCTCCCAGCTTTTCTGTCTCTTGAATTTGCCACTAAATGGCTGAAATGATCTGAAAGTCAAACATACGAGCCTCAAATATTCATTTTCAGAAGTTCAGTCTTTGCTGCCAACTTCTATATCGGAATGAGATAGGATTGTGAACTGTGTGTGATCTGCAGTTGGATGCATGTAGGAACACTATATTATCATATGTAATTGAGCTGAATAATGGCAAAAACCTAGTTTCAGGATACTTTCATATTACAAAGGCTTGAGGTCAAATAAATTACAGATGATTTCCTCATCTTGTTTGATGCCATATTTAAAAGCTGCACCAGCATTATTATATTATATTGATCCATAATCTGCTCTTATGTGTTTTATTGTGTACTGGAGTAATTCTCCTTCTCTTCTCCTAAGTTTTTATGGCCTATGTTTATGGCAATTTTCAACAATATAATAAGAGCAGACATTTTTGAGACCATTTGAGATTTAAAAAACAATCATTTCAAGAAATAGGAATTCTACAGAGCGACAGTCTGGTCATTTTTGGCCTCAGCTCAGTTAATTATCCTTATTTGAATTTCCTGGTTTTGATTTGTGCAAATAATTGCCATTCTCATTCTTGGAAAAGTGGATCTTAATGTCAAGATGGAGTAAGTACATCAGCTTTATTCCTCAGATCTTATAAGTAATAAAAAAAGGAGTGACAGGTAAATGCTGCTTAAATTGCCAAAGATGAACCCTGTTAAAAGAGTTGACATTATTAACACATGGTCGTTAATTTTAGGCTGGAATTTTCAGTATTTCCAGTCTACAGAAAATGTCATAAATGTGGTGGAGTGAGTATGCCCTTGTAGATTACGTGCAATGAATCTAAAGATCCTGCTTTGAACTCTATATGGTGAAAGACGCCGTCTAATAAAATTAATTTGTGATGTACCTTGCCAGACCTCAAATCCTATTGACATTATGCTTTCAGCCAAAATGTAAGATATGTTTAAGATAGATTTAAGATCTGTACAAATTAGTACAGATTCTTCCTCTCTTTTTATTTCCTTCATGTTTCCAGGCCTTAGAAAATGCTGAATCAGTCAAGAACAACTTCTTATGGTCTCCTAGTTTAATTGATCATGTTTCTGGCATAGCTTCTTTCTTTTATTGTTGCATAAAGCACATTAATTTGTGTTATTATTTTGTCATTAGGAAGAATTCAGTATTAGTGAAAGCTTAGGTCAAGACTCCATCCCAACAGGAGCACCAAGAGTTTTTGAAAAGGAAGAACATTCCCACTGTGCCTCCCAGCAGTCAGAGGCAACATGCTGTCCTCTCCCTTAGCTATCATCCATCCTTCTGCCTTTTACAGAATTGTGAATACAACAGTAGCTGTCTCTGGAGAAAAAGAAAATAGCTAGCTCTGTGTTGCTTGACAAACCTTACTGTAACAGGGGCTGCTTCACTGAAACCCCCAGTTCTTGGTGTCAGACAATCCCACAAGTGGGCATCCAATGGTCTGTCGCAAGGAGGGCTAGCTGAAGATCTTTTCCTAGGATAGAGATTTTAAAACTTCTGGGAAGTCTAGTCTAATGTTTTATTATCCTTAATATCATTGATGCCCATAAGAACTGTCAATGTCAATTGCTACTGTTGTCACCTCTTGTTTTGTTTGGGAGCTGTGTTTTCAGGTTGGCTTAAAATCCCAGATTTTATCACCTGAAAGCTTCTGTGTTTTGAGAAGAACTTGCAAAGTTCTACAAAAAGATTAGACACCAAATAGAATAACCTGGATTTATTCACAAAACCTAAACCACTTCCTCTTTGTTGCCTGACTCCCATGTCTGCAGCACTGAGCCCTGGCAGCAGTGTATTTCCCGTGACCCAGAGAATTGGCCACCTTCAGACCCAGGGAGAATGCCCACCTTGAACTTGTTGGTTTTATTAGCTACAAGAATAAATTTCCATCATCAAAATGTTGGAAATTCTGCAACAGTTACACCTTCTGGGGGATTCTTGTTGCCAGCTTCCATTGAACTCTGAAGTGGTTTAAGCCAGATCACTCACTACACAGGTTCCATGTTTTTATTCAGTTGTCACTGACCTCTGTGGGAGCACACAGTTAAATGAAAATGTGATTATTCATGTGAATGGAAAAAAGATCTTGTATATTTGGGTTTTTTGGGTTTTTGTCTTTTTAGAGTTCATGAAAGACTCGGTTGATTGAACTAGTGATGAAGTTTGGTGTTTTGCTTTGTTCTTTTAATTCTGTGTTAGTCTAATCTGGTATGTTCACAATATCTCTCTTTTCATGGCTGTCCTTTTGTTCAAGTGTTTGAAAGAACTAAAAAAAGATGGAAGGAAAAAGAACTGGTTTGTAATGGTGCTGGGAAGCAGGGCGATATGCTTGCTTATGCTGTTAACCCAGACCAAGGCTGAATATGTACATTTCTGACTGGCAAGGTTGCCAGGAGCCAGCAACATCTGTCTGTCCTATTTTCTTCTGCTCATCCAGCAATATATTTGGAACGGGGGACACCAATGTATGCACTTAAGGCAAAACTCTGACAGATGTGAAAGCAGAAGTCTCAATATGTGCAATGATTGTGAAAAATAAGCATCCACTGCATCAAGTACAGGACCAACATCTGCCTTAGAGCCTGGCATGACTTTTCTGTAGGTGTCTCCCACTCTATGCACTCATCACCCCACTTTGCAGTGTGAAGAGTAAAGCAGAGAAGATCTCTACAATATGCACCACATCTTTTTGTTAGTATTAGCTTTCATTTCCCCATAGTCTCAACATGGAAGACAAGGCAAAATTCAGAGCTCATCTCTTTGGTATCATCACTGTGAATCTGAGAGAGGAGTTGCTGTGGCTTGGCTAGTTGAGTTTGAAACTACCAGTCTACATCAAGTATATCGTTATAAATCAGCATGCCATACTTGGGAAAGGTGGGAGCAGGCCTTGTGTTTCATTAGAATGGATTCTCTGAGTGAAGGGGAAACACTCATTCAGCAATTATCCAACACAGTTTGCTACTCCCAGTGCCAACACGGTTGATTTAAAGACTGTTTTTAGGACTTGGCTGAAGAGTGGAAAAATGTGCAGGTGGCACCACTGGAGTGATCTCACTGTTCCAGCCTCTCTAATTTAGAGCAGCAGTAAAACCACTCCCAAGATGCTCTTAGAAGGGCAGAGTGGTAAATCAGGTCAGGTCACCTGCTGGAGGTGGACGGTGGGTCCCGCACATTATATGCCAGCTGTTGGTCTCACCTTGCAGAGGTGAATCCACTATGAGGTCAGATTGAGTTATTGATTCTGGTGGCCTGATGCCAGTGCAAATAACTAACACTTGGACTATTTATTTGTGAAGTGCTTTTGTAATACGCTTTACTGAAGAAAATAAGCCTGTTTACCACCTTCCCCCAGTTATAATGTGTTAATCTGAAAAACTTCAATACAGAGGTTTGGAAAGGTACATATTTAAAGAATGAGGTTCAATTTATTTTGTGGGACTTCGCTGTGGAGTCAGTCCCCAAATTAGGAAATTATAAAGCTAGGTATGAATACCAAGCTTGAATCAGTGCCTCAGGTATTGTATACCAGTATAATCTTACAAAAACCAGCAGAGCTGTAGAAAGCTGCACTACATGAGAATCTGATTTAAATTTAGCTGGATATGAAACAAAAAAATTACCACATTTCTATGTGCCCTCATATTGTTAATAGATTTGGGTGACATTTGTTGTTTTTTCTTTGCAAGACTTCAGGCTTTGAATCATTAGAGTTTGAAATCATAAACTGGCTGGCTAAGATTTTTGTGTTGAATTTCCTGGCTATAACAAACTCAAAACAAAGGGAATGTAATGATTTCCCCCCAGAGGTTCACATTTAGCTAAAATTAAAATCTTTTTCTATAGTCATTATTAGGTGTTGATGAGCACTTCAAACTGTGGTGTTTTCCTGCCAGTCCCCGAAAGTGGGATAGAGCTGAATCCATGCAATTTACATGTAATTTAGTAAGCTCCATTCTGAAGTGGTACTTGAGGACAGCTTTGATGACTGTGGGTTTGCTGCTGGCTAAAATGCTAAACTGCAGTCTTAGAAGAGAGGGAAGTTCCTTTTCAATGATCTTAGCTGGAGAATATACCCATAGATGTTTGACACATGGGGAATATCTCTGAGTATTTATTTCAACTCTTTATTTCCCAGTGTTACATTTTGGCACAATTATTACAAGCCTCTATCTTTTGGACTTCAAAATATGAATGTAAACTGATGAGATACATGTTGTCTTTTCTAGAAAAAAAAGCCCTGCTTTGGGGGGGAGAGTCTCAAGAAAATTACACAGAACAAACCAATGTGCATTGCATATGTAATGTCTTGTAATTATATCTTGTCAAAAGCTCAACTTTTTTCTCCTTTATTCTTTAGAAATATGGTAATTGTCCCTTTTCCCTTGTAGTTAATTATAAATTTCAGGAAGAATTAAGTCTGTTAAATCTCTTCTTCCCTGTCTTCCCCCTCCCTTGGTCTCTATGGCAATAGCAGGAATAGAAAAGAATTACTCTGATCTCTATTTCTGACTGACATTTCGTTTCTTCCAAGCATTGACCCTGTTTAGTGCAACTGAAATTTTCAATCTATTTCATTAGATTATAATTTGCTGATTTTAGGGAGTTCTCTTTATTTAGGCTGGTTTTAACTATGAGAAGAGAATGGTAATTTGTTTCATAAATCTATGAATAGCTCTATAAATGGAGAAAAGAAAATGTTCAATTAACTGCTCAGGCAGATATGGTTGTGACTTAATACTAGTGCACAGCAATGGAGACCTGCAGATATAAGGAAAGGTGGAAGACACTGAGCAAGAAAAAGAAAACAAGAGAGCCTGATCCTTGCTCAATTAGCAATAATGCTGCCTGATGATAGCAGAGCTATGCATCCTTAGCATCCTTCTCTCATATTCAGAGGGCCTGGGTGGAGGTGGGAAGATAATTTCCTAGTGCCAATATGAGCTGCATTTTTATGCATTTCACGTAGCAGAAGCTGACAAAATAGATTCTTTGCAATGTCCAGTAGGCCACTAAAAGCAGAAAAGTTGTGTCTCCTGGCATGCATCTTCAGCATAATCATGTTTTTCTTTGGTGTTTTAATCTGCCTGATACTTAAATGCAAATTTTCTTCTCTCTCCGTTAACCTGATGCAAGTCTGAAAAGCTAAAGGATGTGTGCAGTCAAGGAGAAGGGAATGTTTTTTTGTGAGTGAATCATTAGGTCAGGGGTCTGGCCTACTATACAATTATATTTTACACAGTCTGAGACCTCTGTTGAGACCTCTTTTGAGACCTCTAGTTGAAATCTACAATTTTCCTATCTCTAGGGAATTGTCTGCATCAGAGAAGATAATTTGCAAGGATGTGTAGGAGTAGCTAAATATGTTCCATTGGGTTTGACTTCAGCCAAATCTTTTGCTACTGGAGACCTCACTCAAGGACTGGTATATAATTTGTAAATCATATTATTGGCCATTATAGTGGATACAAAGAGAATCTCACCTGTGGCTGCTTTTGACTCTGACCACCACTATCTTTGAGAAAGAATATCAAGTCAGCTCTTAGAGTGTTGCAGTTCAGTGAGCCCTGAAGCTTTAGCAGAAGAAATATTCCAGAATATCCCTCCTGGATTTTGTTACGTCTTCCTGCATAGCTAAGATTTGCCTCCAAATGTGTCTCCAGCCAGAATCACATTAGGCAGTATTTGGCCATCAGAATTTGGTATTGATGATATATATATATATAATCTCATCCTCCCTATGAGAAAGTGGCAATAAATTATACATACTTGCTCTTCAAGTCCTCCAAACAACCTTAGCAGTTACTATAGTTGATCACACAACACAAAAGAGGAATTCTTCCTTCAAATCTTACCCAGAGCATGCTGGTGTCCCTCTGTATCTCTGTCACCTGAACTCTTGTGCAGTGCTGCAAAGCTCTCCTCTTCCAATTCAATATTCAGTATTTCCCACTTCAGTGTTGCAGTGGGACTGATGCAACCACTCTGCATTATGTTAATGTATCTACAAGATATATTATACTGATGTTCCTAACCAGTGTTAATAGCAGTCACTTATTTTAACATCTGACTGAGAAAAGCATGTAGGAAAGAAGCTGGCTTAAATATTTTATGGTGGGAAGGTAGATGTTGTGCATAGACTCTGAAGGGCTTGCAGCCTTGGTTTTGTCTTCTGAAATTGATGCTTTTTTGTGTCCTGGTTACCTATGGGACCTGCATTTCTGGATGCTTAATAAACCTATTGGCTAAGGGATTACATGTAACAGGGCTTCCAGAGAAGGGATCGCACTGCCTGTAGCTGACTAGAAGGTTTGCACCTCTGTCTTTGGTCATTGCTTCATTGCTTCCAGACTGTATTATTGCTATGCAATTTATCAACCCAGAAAAAAAGCTGTGACTGATGCTGAGTGCAGCAATGAGAATGGCATTATTCTTTTGTGTCCCAAGGTCTCTTTCTACAAAAATTTCAAAACATGTAGATCTTATTGCATATTTTGAAGTCTATGATTGCATGAAGCTGTGATAAAGCCTACGCCTGGATAGCTGTGTCTATCACTACATTGGAGCTGTCTCAGGGGTGAAGCTTGGTGCAGGAGGCTGGGTATCCTCAAAGGCAGGCAGTAGAACAAGATTGTGGAAAACATTCATTCATAAGCTATGGAGAAGCAGCCTCTCTGTTTCCATTTCAGACTGAGAAGTCTCTAATTGGAACGTATTCTCCCAAACAGCAAGACAAGACATTCTTTTTGCATACAAATATTAGTAAACGTCAAAGCAGACTAAAGGTAATTCTGTCCTCCCTTGAAGCCTGTCTGAAGAAAGATAATTTCAAGTGATGATTTCCATTGCTTTTCAAATTTTTACTTTTCAGTGTAGTTTACTCTGTATGCTCACCAGACTCCTAAACTGGGGAAAATGTTAGCAGTAATAATGAAGTGGAATTAATTTCTTCTACAGCCCGTAAATAATTCCCAACATAGTTATTCCTACGTTTACTTGTACTGCCTATGCTTGCAGAACACTTTATGTGCTGTTGAGCTTTTGGGTTATTTTTGTTCAGTTGGTGGCTCTAGGTGTGGCATGTTGGAGCTTTTGGCTGATTTAAAAACAAAAATAGTTGAGCACTTTTAGGAAGGAAAGCATTACCAGTGGCTGATATACAGCCTTATTTCTTAGAGCTATTCTAGCTAAATAAGAATATAAGGTATGAAAAGCATTGTTTTCAACACAATAATAAAAAAAGTAAGTGAGCTTTCAAATAAGAAATCAGCAATAATATCAAAACCCCAACAACCCCAAATCCCCCAAAAGCTGTAAAAGTGTCAAGTCCTAGCCCTTGAACTACATGTGTTTCTCAAACAATACCAGTGCAATGTCATATTATTAGCACAGTAACCCATATTGCCAGCTGTGAAAGGCCAAACTCTGCAGGTCACCCTACAGACCAGATCCATGATCAGCCCAGCCCTGGTGAGAAATTGGGATCTCTGGAGAACTGCTGCCTGTGAGCAATTCACAGTTACCTCCGTCTTTCTGGCCTTTGAATATGCACATGTCATGGGCCTTGGGGAAATTTTGTTATGAATCTCGAAGTCAAGAATACTTGCAGAGAATTAGTCCCTCCTACGACATCTGGAGCTTTTATTTTGTAGATTTATCCTCTTTAAGAGTGTTAGGAGTCTTTCTGAGGAGTCTCCTGACAACCAAGTCGCACATGGTTTCCTGAGTTTGTAAGATCAGCCTTTTCAATCAGAAAAAAGTTTCCTGTCTGAAGCAAATTGTCGATACTCTTGTTTTTATCTTGCTTGGATTAAAGACTGAAGATTTACCATTATTAAAGAAAGGAAAAAATAATTAGCAATAATTCATGCAGACTTTTGTTCAAAACTCATTTATACTTTTATTGCTGTGATAGGATTACATAGTTTGCTGTTGCAGTCATCCCTTCCTTACATGAGGTAACACACACCCTCAAGGTACTGTTGACATGATAGCAGTGACTTTTCCGAATCCTTTTAAGCAAGACTTTCTAAATTTTCATTTAAAGGTACAATGTTTCTTGCTTGCTAGCTGTTTTTGTGAATATTTGTCATGGTTCAACCCCAGCTACCAACTCAGTACCACAAAGCCACTCGTTTACTCCTCCCCTTCCCTGGTGGGATGGGGAGAAGAATTGGGAAAAGGTAAAACATGTGGGTTGAGATAAGAAGAGTTTAATAATTGAAGTGCAGTGAAACATATACTACTACTAATATTACTACTAATAATTGTAATGAAAAGGGAGGTAACAAAAAGAGAGAAGAATATCCAATAAATCCAAGTGGTACCCAATACAGTTGCTTACCACCCACTGACAAATACCCAGCAATCATTCCCTTCTGGGTAGCATCCCCCAGTTTATATACTGAGCATGATGTTCTGTGGTATGAATACCCCTCTGCCTAGTTTGGGTCCTGTCTTTGCTTTCTCCCAGCTTCTTGTGCCCCTCCTCACTGGCAGACCATGAGACTGAGAAGTCCTTGATCAGAGTAAGTTCTACTGAGCAACAACTAAAACATCGGTGTGTTATCAGCATTGTTCTCAG
This sequence comes from Psilopsiagon aurifrons, assembly GCA_025447955.1. NCBI lineage: Eukaryota > Metazoa > Chordata > Aves > Psittaciformes > Psittacidae > Psilopsiagon > Psilopsiagon aurifrons. The sequence goes on along the minus strand of JAOEHY010023127.1, from coordinate 9,178 downwards.
GCTAAAAACAAAATACAGCACTGCACCAGATACCAGAAAGAAAATTGACTCTCTCCCAAGTGAAACGAGGACAATATTCCTTAAAGTCATCTAACTGAAAACGTAAAAGCTTGTAAGGCTTGGGGAATATAAAGCTGAAACTGATATGTATAGTTTTCCCTTTTATTTATTTAATTTTACATATGAAAGTATTTAGTATTGCAATGCTTTACAAATGTTTGCTTTTGGAGGTTAAGCACAAAGCACTTATAGTGCTTCATTAGTTCATGTTCATAAATCTGACTGAAATTGAAAATTGCATGAAGCCTAATCATCAGTGCTTGCAGAGGTTGCTCTCCTTTGCTCTCAGCATGGGGAAAAGAAAGGTGGAATAGAGTTGCTTGAAATATATCTGGCCTAAATGAAAATAAAAGTTTTTTTTTCCTCCACATTATTTCCAGCTTCAGGAACACACATGATTACAAGAGTCCTTCAATTCAAGGAGCTAAATAATAGTTTAACTCTTGTGTGAAATGCTGAGAGTAATGGTGACAGACACCAGAATTTAGTCTGAACTTTTCTTCAGGGACTCTGATCCAATCTGCTGTGCAATTTGTTCTGATGGGCTCCAAACCTTTGTTAGAATGTAATTGAATCCCTGCAAATGCAAGGGAAATTACAGGAAGATCACCCCAAAGGCCTGATGGTTGCATCTTGCACTGCCACGTGGAACATTAGACATTAAATTAACCCCTCACTCTTTTGGCTCAGAGAACTGTAGGAATCTTGGATGCCTGCTCCATGACCTTCAGGGGCAAATCTGGGGATGACGCAGTGCATTATGCTCAGCAAAGAAACACACACTAAAAATTTGGGACAGACCAACTCGGCCTGGAAAATAACCCTGGCGTAGTTCAAAGCTGCTGCTATCACTGATTTAAAGAGAACATAGTGGAAAAATGAAGCCCATCATGAAATGGGAGAGAAAACCCCAACCTTTACCTACTACTTAAAGCTCCACTGTTCTCTAAAAGCAGTGGAGGAAAGCCAGGCCGCATATGCTTGGGGTTCAGAGTGGATGAAGGATATGTTCACAGACATAAATGAGAACTTCAAAGCAAAATTAATGGATAACTGTTGAAGCCGGTTTGATCTTGCAAACTGCTGAATATTTTCCCTACATGACAGTGGAAAATGACTGCAAGGTGTAACAGATACTAGCGTACTCCTAGATGCTCCATCTAGAATGGAGTCCATTGCGCCTAGCGATTGCAGCACGTAACTGTGTTGTGTATAATGCCATTTTCACTTATTTGCAGCAAAGCCATGGCAGATGCCCATCCCACAAATGCTCAGTTGAAACACCTGCCTGGATACCCATTCAGCACTCTACCGTAAGTTTGAGCCTTTTAATACAAAGATTTGAGAGACTGAATGGTAAGTCTCTGTGTTTGGAGCAGCCCCGTCGGGTAAAATTTCCATACTCAGTGCATCTGAGAAAGAACAGAAATGAGCTGTAAGGCCAGATCAAACTCCTTGGGAAGCCTGAGCTGTTGAAATGTTGGGTAGTGGCTGAGCAGGGTTTCTCCAGAAGTTCTTTGGGAGTTTAATTTGTTCCACATGGAGCAATGGGAATCAGTGTCAAGCATGTTATGGTTGTGTGTCCGGCTCAGAGGAGTGTGGGGTTACTGTTGATTGTTATAACTCTGGGCTCCAGCTGTGTGTGATGATTGGAAGCCTGCTTGTTTTGCCTGGTTGTGGACGCAGTTTATGGGAATTCATTCATAAGCTGCTGCAGGGTCTGCCAGAAACAGCTGATGTTTAAAGTACCAGGCTGTCCCTAGATGCGAGTGGTGACACAAGGAAGGAGAGATGCATCTTTTCTATTCCACAGTCTCATGGAAGAAAGAAAGACTGATGATTCCAAGTGTTTTATGGACTAACAATTGGGAAAATTTGCCCAATTAGAAACAACTTTGGAGGTGATGGGCACTGAGTGAACTTTAGTCTGCTGGGTTTATAGGGAACAGCCTTTGTAAATACTTTCCTCCTCCTGCCAATTAGATGACTTCAGTGACATTTGCTTTTAACCATCAAAGACAATGTTATATTTGAGGAGAAAAAAGAAACTGCGGTCAAGATGACACTGCATTGATTAATATCTTGTCTGAACATACACTGTAGATAGAGCCAAATCCTTGGATGCTTGAAGTTGGAGGGTTGACTAATAGCGCTAGGATGATTTATCTCAGCTGAGGAATTGCAGGGTTTAGTTGACATTTTCTTTGGCTCTGAACCATAGCCTGATGTTGGTCCACAACTATCAACTTGTCACCTTTTATAAGCAGATGAATGTGAAATGAATTCAAGTTTTCACTCTCCCTCAGTCTCTCACTATCTTGCAAGTGATGGTAAACCCTGTGGTTTCGGTTGTACTTAAAATATGTTAAAATTCAGTATATCATTGTTAAGCTGCATTAAATCGACCCACTGAAGAGTATGGATTGATCAGTTGAGCTAAGCAAAGCATTTTTTTTACCAGGTGAGGATCTAGCCCAGTAACTAATATTTAATTCTGCTTAATTACTTGTTTCTATTCTCAAAGGCTTTTTATTGACTTTGCAATATGGTCTTGTTTTGGTTTTCTTGTGTTGAGAGGGATGCAGAATGAGCACAAGTATGGTAGCGTGGTGCTTTGAGAAATGGAAGTGTACTGGGTATTTGCAGTAAGTTGGGAACAGTTGTACTCAATGATTTCCACTAACATCAAGACCTGACTCTTCAAATAGAGGCTTTAAATGCTTTGTGTATTCTTGATGTTATTTGTTTCTCAAACCATCAAAAATAAAAGCATTTAGCTTTAGTATTCTTTGTTTGTTAAATTTGTCTTTTGCTACACCAAAGACGTGTGCATGCATAGCTAATATGTATGAACCTGCTATCTTGCAAAGTTCTCTATTGTCACAAAAGATGGAAAACTGAGGATTAAGTTTTGTTGTCTTTGTTAGCACTAGAAGTGGTCTAAGATCAGAATAATTCCAAGAAGTGTTATTTTTAAAATGTTACAGAGGAAACTGGTTCTGGGACCAATACTGCTTAATAACTTAATCAGCAGTATAGACAGTGGGATTGAAAGTACTCTCAGCAAATTTGTAGATGACACTAAGATGAGTAGTGCAGCTCTGATGCCCCCAGCATAAGGATGTGGAGTCCAGAGGCCACAAAGATGCTGCGAGAGCTGAAGCACCTCTACTGTGGATGCAGGCTGAGAGAGCAGGAGTTGTTCAGCCTGGAGAAGACAATGCTCTGGGGATACCTGGTTGAAGCCTTTTAATACTAAAAGGGGACTTATAAGAAAGACAGGAGACAGACTTTTTAACAGAGCCAGTTGCAATAAGACAAGAGGTTTTGAAGTGAAAGAGCGGAGATTTAGTGGAGATATTATGAAGTTCTTCCCTGTGAGGGTGCTGAGGTGCTGGCACAGGGTGCCCAGAGAAGCTGTGGCTGCCCCATCCCTGGCACTGTTCAAGGCTAGGCTGGATGCGGCTTGGAGCACCCTGGTCTAGGGAAGGTGTCCCTGCCCATGGCAGGGGGTTGGAACTGGATGAGTTTTAAAGGTCTTTTCTAACACAAATCTTTCTATGAGTATATGAAAAAAAGCCCAACTTATTATGAGAATACAATTCAACTATTCACTTGGTTGCTTTTTCTTTTAATATATTTTATTGTAGAGTGCATGTCGTCCTTGAGGTAATTGCTTGCTTGGAGCTTGCTTCTCTCTATATTTTGCTTGATTATAGAAGCTGAATGGAGTGAAGGAGCTCAGCATTACCGCAGAAATAAGTTGTAATTTCCAAGTACTTCCTGCTTCTTTTTTATCAAACCATTTTCTTTGCAGCCAAACAGATTTTTCTGTCTACCTGATCTGTATCCGACATTTATAAGCTTTTTTTTAGCCATACTTCAGTAGATTTCTTGGGAAACTCATGCAGACAGTTGGGGAAAATTAAATCAGACAAAAAGGAATTCCTATATTGTCAGTGTTTTTCACCATCTGATTTCAAAAGTATTTAACTGCCTTGCTTTATCAGAGACAGATATCTGTGAAATGTCAGTATTTTGATAGAAAGCTGATTAATGAAATGAAAATTTCCAGTGATGCATCAAAGCATATTACCTGCTATGAAAGGCTTGAAATATCAAAGCACAAGCAGAGATCTGGCCAGTTGTGACAACTCCATTAGGTGACTATAGCGGGAACTGGGGTGCCTCGCAACAGTGGTGTAATGTCAAATAATGATGGAAAATAAACCTTGATGGGAAGTTTATCCTCATTCACTGGTTTTGCTGTCTGTGTCACGCAGGATGGCACGGGTCTGGGCTAGTTTTTTCTCTCCTTTTTCAGCAGTTTTTTTATTAAAAGCAGTGTAGCTTCTCTTGAGAGTGCCTTTCCCATCTAATGCAAGAGCCAGGAGGTCTGGCAGTGTTGCTGTTATGCAACTGTCTGACTTTTGCAGTCCCTAATTTACCACCCTTTTCAAATTTGCTGATGATTCTTGCAATTAAGAGTCTTGATTTTGTTTGGCAACTCACCATCTGCAACATAGGACATAAATGAATATGGCTTTTCTGTGCGTTCACAATGTCCTTAATTAGATTCATTTTAAGTCTGAGGGTTTTAATCAAGGGAATTACCTAAGGGTGGCATTGTCTGCACTTGCACTTTCAGCCATGTCTTCTGAAGGATTTGTAGTGTCTGATTATCAAATACTCCAAAAGTTCACTGTGCTGCTTTTTAGCTTGCTAAACCTTCCTATCACCAGGGTTGCTCACTAGGTAGATCCATTATGCAACGATAATGAAGCCATTCCTCTGTTGCAAAAACATTTGGGGTTGTCTTTTCTTCCAGCCCCGTTGTCAGGGTTTCTTGACTTTGGCATTCAGAGTAAACATTCACCTTATCTCACCCTGCAGCACTAATAGGATCACTCTGCTTTTCCCTGCTGCAGTCTCAGCAGAGCTCCTTGTCCCATTTTCCTAGTTCCCTTCCACAGAAAGATTTGCCTTTTGGGAGTCATCTGGCACTGAGAAGCAGCAGCAGAGAGAGGAAGAGGGTGTGTTGCCACAAAAGGCAAAGGAACCTCTTTCAGCATCAGCTGCCCCCTTGATGTGAGGAAAGGGACAGTGATTTAAAGGGTAGGAGAATCTGAGTGAGGGTCCTCATGGGGAAATGCAGCAGCCACATAAGCTGTGATAGCTCCTGGGCTGCAGCTTTACACAGGTGCTACATTCTGTAGAGATTTAGTACAAGTTTTGGCTGCCAGCCTGCTTTGCAGCTGAGCCCTCAGTCTTTCTGCCCCTCGGTTCACCTGTATCTGTAACACAAGAAGAGCAAAAGTTAGTCCTCTTTGAACCTACATACATGTGCAGGATATTATTACTCTATTTACATGGGATAAATCAGTGCACAGAGGATAGTTACTCTGGCTTTCCCTTTTCACAGTTTATTTGGAACACTGGAGAGACAGGAATGTGGTGATGCCCTGCACAGTATTGGAATTTAGCCTGATCTGGGAGTTAACCTATAAACATTCCTGGTTTGAAATAATCAAGGTTTTTGTATTCAGGCTCTCTCCACATGTCTTGTTTTAAAGTAATTCATACTCTTGGAAAGATGAAATGCATGTTAATTCTGGTGGTTGTTCTCTACATAATGGAGCCAAGCAGAAACATATTGAAACATGCATATTCTGTTCTGTTTTAAGGCTATGAGTCTGGAGCAATTGTTTCTAAAATCAATCTTGCTCTCTTAAACACAAACCAAATAAATGGCCGGGTTTGCCTGGATTTGTCCCTCTCCTGGGACCTTGTGCCTTGGAACGATGTCCCTTCCTCTCCTGTGTAGATGTGCTCTATAAAATAAACAGATAGCTCTGCACTTCAGAAAGTGCCTTTGTGCCTATTGCAGGGTCTCTCTCTCTCTAAGCTTCAAGTCTTTTCCTATTAAAACATTGCTGGCTAATAAATTCCACAGACAGTTCGGGTGGTAGGGAATGTTTTTTATGGCTAATGTGAAATATTTGAAAACTGAGCTCTTAATATGATGATCTGTTCTTCTGTCTTTCACCTTGGCACTGATGGTAGCGGAAAATTCTGAGTGCTAAAACTCAGCTTTATTGTTAAAGGAGGTATTAAATTAATGCCATGTGTGCTTCTGTGGGGTCACTATTCTTGCTGATCATCTTCATTACAAAGTCCCCTGTACCTCTCTTTGCTGAAGGCAGTTTACTGTCCACCTTTTAACTCTTTAAAGTGGTTGTCTGTACCCTGCACTGCTGAGTCTGTCACCAATTGCCTATGAAGCTGCTTTTTACAACAGCTGCTTAAATTCCCCTTCCCCTTGGTAGCTGTCAGATGCTTCCTTTTCATTTGCGCCACCTCTCTCCAGGCTCCCCTGGGGAAAAACATGCTGTTCCTATTGGTTTTGGCTGTAGCTAGAGGTGCTGAAGAGTTGTGGCATCTCTGCTGTAATCTGACTTACAGATTCAGTGGGGAAAGTTCCAGCTAGGCTAAGGTAGTGCTGGATTAGCAGCAAACCACAGCACATCCCAGCAGGGCAGCAGATGCTTCATGCTTGGGTAGAGGCAGACGCTAGTAGAGAATGTGTTAATGGAAGGGTTCAGGAGCAACTATTGAGAGAAATAGGGCAAAAGAAGCTATTTACTACCCTATTTCATCAAAAAAGTATGGAAAAAAGGGGGAGAAGAGTTTTTAAAATGGTAATAGACCCTTTGCAATGAAATATAGAGGCTTAATTTATGACTTATGTGGACCTTCCTCCTGTTTCAGTTCATGAGATCCCTGGGAAACAAAGGAGGGGTTTCACAGTTACCAAACAAGCTCAGAAACCCTTAAGGAAAGGCGATAATTTGTTTAAAAAGTAGTATTATAAACATTAAGCTGTACAAAACCGTTATCTGCAGACTGACCCACATAGCTGCTTGGCATCATCATCAGGAAGCAGTTTGCATGAGTTATTTACAATGAGTAATCTCATTAAGCGCACATTATGTATAGGATGTTTGTTGTCTTTATTGCTTTGTTTTATGGAAATTTCCAGAAAGTTTCTACAGCAGAAGTGTAGCAGTGCGTAACTTAGAGCAAAATCTTTCTAATTCGGTTATTGAAATTTTCTTTAAGTTGGAACTTGGTATTGATCTTTATGACAGCAATTACTTAAAGGTAAACTTTTATAGAAAAACAAATATAGATTTAACTACTTAAAATCATTGCAACTCCTTGGGCTTACGAGCAAAAGTTTAAACAAAACCTAATTCTATGCTAATAAAAACCATTTAAACAAAGCCATTCTGTTCTAATGCTTTTCTGGACACTATATTAAAGTTCTGGTTTAAGCGCTGATTTAGCCAGCCAAATTTTGACTGTATCACTGCAATTTAAAAACAGTGTGCACATCCAAATTCTACAGTATTTATTATTCCCAAAGGAAAAGTCCTATTGGAGTAGAGCCTTCCTGATAACATATGCATAACTTGAGGGTGATATCCTGGGAATGTTGCTACCCAAAAGCCATGCTTTCCTGACGTGAAATTCCATGCTAAGCTCAAACATAAGCAGTTCAGGTGTTCTGAGTTTCCGGTGATATACACAAGAACAAAGTTGGCTTCAGTCATTATTTACACCCTGCTGTAACCAGCAAATATGGTTATTATGACTGCATAGAAGAGTTTCATTCTGCAGTAAGATGAGCTAAATTGTTTTAATTATTTTTCTCTGCTGCAATACAAAATGAGGCAGTGATTTTATTTTTTTTTTTTGAAACCAAAAATGTCCATAATATGAATTAAAACAGTGTGTGTACGTAACAGGTGAACTGGGCTCAAGGGGAACGGAAAAACTGTGACTCGTGGTTCAGTAGCTGATGTCACAATGTTATCTGGAACCTGCACATTAGCAAAGAGCCTCTTTGTGCTAGGCACTGTGAAAATCTATAGAAGAAACTTGTGGCTGAAGCAGTTGTGGAAGCCAAAGGATAGGAACTATGCCTTGTTCAGAAGTGTTTGATATGTATCCAATTCATTTGACATGTAGTCTTCAAGGCCAGGTTGGACAGAGCCTTGGCTGACATGGTTTAGTGTGAGGTGTCCCTGCCCCTGGCAGGGGGGTTGGAACTAGATGATCTTAAGGTCCTTTCCAACCCTAACTATTCTATGATTCTATTTCAGAGGCGCTGCAAGTGAAATTAATCTGTCCAGGTTTATGTTGTTGGAGAGCTACAGGCGCCTTTGAGGTGCAGTTCACTTTTAGACTGATCTTTCAAGTATGAATCAGGCTGTTGGAGGGTGTGCTTGTCTTGATTAATGATAAAGGAGACCCTGACAACCAGCTCTGATACAAATGTCTGACCTGAAGATGTATCTCATGCCAGCGGATTTTCTCAGTGATGCACAATTCTGTGGCAAAGTGGTGACCTATATCAAAGACTCAGTTGTGAGATTTCTAGGTTATGCCAAACAAGCAGTTTATTATAACTATTCTTTCACAGATAGGTGGAGCTGCCATTGACTTCCAGGCAAAATGCACAAGAGTACAGGATTGGACCCAGATACAGTCCCAGACATACAGCATCTCACATAACCTTTTTTCTTAATACCTTGAATAAAAATCTATTTAACTGCAGTAGACCATATGTTTTAGTGACATTCTCATTTGTACTTTTAGATTGCAAGTCCTGTTACTCATACAGTGCATACATACTGTATAATGTCATTTGCACTTACAGGGCTATAGAAATCTAATGGTCTCTCTTTATCACACAAATGGCTGTGAACAGCCATCTTAGTGAATGTGTTCTCCAAAGATTTAGTCCTGAAAAGTTCTGAATGTCTCCTGTGAAGTGCTTGGGGGACCTCCCTTTGACCCTGTTGGTATCACTCAGATGCCACAATAAATGAACATGGGAATCCTGCCCTGGGACTGGCACAGCCTTTATGTCAGGGAGGTGTTGCTCAGGTGTTTCTGAAGAAAGTAATATAAAAATCTTCTGCAAAGGCTGTGTCGTGGTTTAAGCCACAGAGGGTTTAACCCACAGAGGGTTTAAGCCCTCTGCTCCGGGAGGGATGGGAAGGAGAATCGAAAGAATGCAACTCCCACAGGTTGAGATAAGAACAGTTTAATA